>CM046061.1:77318540-77403113 GCA_025215515.1 Schistosoma japonicum
TCATCGTTAGAATTTCATCGACTACATTAACTAAGTGGTTTAGTTAAGATCTAATTAAGTGGTTTTGAATTATCTAAACAATGCATAGTAGACTAACTTATATAAATTGATAATATCAAGAAGTGTTTGTAAAAATGACAAGTGAATACTTCAAATTTTTAATCTACCTAAGTATCTACCACATCTTGTTGATGTTTATACGTTGAACTGAGAATATTTTAGCAGTGTTTTATTATTATTACTAAACTAAACATACAAAATATCACCTGATTAACAATGAAATGTCAAATTAAAACAATAGTTAAACATGTATTCTGAATCTCTACATTTACCTGTTTTTGTTCTTCTTTTAACAAAATTTGTTTTTTTTGTAGTCTTCTTGAAGTTTCTGTTGATTAGTAAATTTAGTATCCATTGATTTTTTTTGTTCTTCTCTAATCTTTTATCATTCTCTCGAAACTTATTATTTGACGTAATTCTTCCAATTCTTGACGTTCTTTCTCTTTTTCTAACAGTTTTTTACCTTAATTCATCCTAAATTGTTGTTGGAATAAAAGTTGCAGTGTTTTGTTTTTTTTAAAAAATTAGTTAAGGTAAAGGATATAGTGAATAGAAAGTATTCATAAGGTGGAATATGTCGATTTGTAAAACACTTGTAATAAGCATTATTTTTTTTTGTCATTTTAGAAAAAAATATAACTTATAAACAAAGTAGCTCTAATCTTAAGCACAAAACAGTTGAGTTAACTATTTACAATTTCACCAGAATGAATTATAGAGATTTCCTCAGTCAGTCAATCAGTGACAACGTAGAACTTAGTACAGGCGTACATCACTTCAAGTTGCCATACCCCAATAAACAGGCAGAGATTAAATTGTCGGACCAAATCCCAGAGTAGGGGAGGTAGTGACAGAGATAGTATTAATGGAAAAGCATAGACATCAGAGATGAGATTCTAAATAAAAAGTGATTCAGTAAAGAGAAAATTATGAAAAGCTCAAAAACTATAATTTGGAGGAAGACAAGGAGTGGATGCACCTACGCCATTGAGAATGATTTTGAGCCATATCACTTAAAGTCTCTGACCATTTGTTACGATCATCGCGTTGGCCCCAACCCGGTAGTCTGCATCTATTAACATGGCTCAGCCTTACTGTCAATGAATTCATGGATTGGTGACATATTTTGGTTTGGCCACCCCTAACTTTTTTCCAGCCAACTCCTACAAACATCGAAATAAAGTCCGATTAGAGTAGTTGAAAAGTGTGAAAATGATGAATATCATTAAGGTTATATAGACATAATTAGTTGAAGTAAGATCTGTTATCGGTATTTATGTTATGTAAGTCGATAACGGCTTCTCATATTGACTTTTTCACACTATCAGTTTAAATTGTTAAAAGAAGTTGAGAAGATAATTCAAGTGTTAGTTAGAATACTCTAAGAATTTGGATAATTTAATTAACTACTGAAATCCATACAGTATCGAATAGTTGTTTTCCGGTGGTATGGAACACTTTTTGTTACCTGAAAATCTTGAAGTTGAACATCAGCCTCGTAGGTACAAAAGTCGTTAGAAAACCCCCTAAACTTAATGGCGATCACGGGACGATTTCGAGAAAAAGTTTTGAGATTCTTGTGAGAAGCAATAATTTATAGCCTCCACTAATTTAAGAGTACGATAGATGTCATTGAATGAATTTGTAAATGGAAAAAGCTGTATCTCTATCCTGTAGCTTAATGGTGTCGTGCTGTTTTTCTGATTCTTGGTAAATTTATACTACAGAGTAAAATTAGGAAAAAAAACAGTTGTGGGTAATTAATTCATACGAAGAGGTGGTCTTGGATGATATATATTTAGCTTAGTACACAAGCTGATTCGATAGATAAAATCATCAATCATTATCATCTTCAGGTAGTTTAAATGTTTTATACACATACCTAGGCATCAATCACATACCCTAGTCATGTATTTTCAGCGACAAGTTTAATCAAAATGTGAAGTAGCTAGGCTAGTAGATTCAAATTTATATCTCTGATGCAACCATGAATGTGCACTGCTAAGAAGTTGTGCACTTCAAAGAAACAACTCTCCATCACTCCTTGGATTTCAGTGGTTATCTAACTAATGGTTTTCTATGGTAAAATACTACATATTTTCAAACAGTCCCAATCGTTTACCTGTAACTTTTCAATACGTTCTTGTCGTGCTTTAATAGTTGCTTTAACTGATTGTTGTTCATCATCTTTTTTAGCAGTGTATGCATTAATTGCTTCTAATTCTCTTCGAAGATTCTCTTTTTCAGCTTTTATATGTTCTTCACGTTCTTTTTTATAATGATCGATTTCTCTACGTATAAGTTCTTTTCTTTTTTGACGTTTCTGTCGTTCACTATGTGGAAGCGAATCGTAAAAAATAAAAATTGACGAAGTAGTTTAGGAAAAAGTAAAAATAGGAATTTCGTAATAATTTAACTGACTTATAAGACACTAGAGTGACTAAGGTTTCCTAAATGTTGGTTATCTTATGGAAAATATCTTTAAATATCAGTCAAAAAGACTTAAATATGAAGAACAACCAATAAATCTGCGACACACAACATTTATCTTTAAAGTCTTATTAGCATGATTTGTTAGTGTACGATAAAAATGTCGACACAGATTCAGAAAGCCCACTTAATTTTTAGCAACTTGTATTACTTGTGATATAGGTAGATTGTTCATCTGCCGAACAAATAGAGGACTGTAAATCTTAGATATAATGAGTTCAGAATATTCGTAAATTAATAGAATGTGTTTATAGATGTCTCCTGAGAACTAAGACAATCTGGTAATCAATGTAAATTTTAAGCTCAAGATGCTTAAAAAAGATGTTAAATCGGTTCAGGTGGTTATGAACGTTGAACACATATGTATGACAAATGCCAAACTATTAGAAGCACAATTTTTACAACAGCACTTATTCCACGTCAGATAACATAACGTTTAGTAAGTCTCGTCAATCCGTGGTTAGCAGACAAGTTGATATACATTTTATCTACTGACCAGTGTAGCGAATACGATAAAGGTGTTTCGTAAAATGCTAATTAAACTAGAAATTTAGTGATGATAGTTATTTGAAACTTGGGTCATTATAATAACCAGGGTAGTCACATTTGGATGAAGATCTTATTTTTGGTGATAATGATGATGATGATGATGATACTGTATCAAAAGACAATGAATACTCTAAGGTTAGACTAATTCTCTTAGCGAATACATCATCCACAACCGTAACAAAAGTTTATAATATCAATAATAGCACTCGATTATCATGAAACTATGTTATGCGTAAACGTCACTTCTACTTGATGTTTTCTAGCTATTCCAGTCTCTCTATACAGAACCAAATTTTTAGGAAGAAATAGTATGCTGATGCTCCTACTGATCCTAACATCATGCGTGAAAATAACTTAAAGATACTGATTAGCATCATCTAACGTACTATTCATCTTCTTGTTTTATTCTCCTGACAACTTCATCAACCATTTGTTTGTCATGTAAAAATTCTTCATAAACTTTTTTTCTTAGTTCTGCTTGTTCCTTTATTTGTGTATCTAATTCGCTTTTAAGTTTAATTTGTGATTGTTTTCGACGAAGTTCTTCTTCTTCAGTTATAATTAAATCATCACCAAGTTGTGAAGCTGATTGATGAGCACGTAAAGCTTCTTCAGTCTGATGAGAGATAATAAATAATACATTCTAAGAAAAACTAAGAAGACTTACTAACAAATAGTAAATATGCTTTGAATGGGATTGTGGCCGGCAAGTTGAATCCAGAACATACGTTTCGTTCTGTTTGGGACTCATCAGCTAAGTCTGCCTGTATCTCAGTATTGATGTTCATACCTGGATTTAACTTGCCAACCACAATTCAACTCAAATCATATTTGTGAACTATAGCTGTATTGAGGCAACCTGCTCAGGATGTACATACGGCAAGAAAGACTGATCATTTTCAGTCAATGACAAATCAATGAGAAGATTCAAATACATTCAAATCATAATTAGTTAGTAGTTAGATATTTTCATCAAAATATGATGTAAAAAATATTTCACCACAGCACTAATAAGTACTTATTTAAAAATGAATAGTTAATTCTACTTTTCACTAGTTGCTACTAATCATGAAAAATATCTCATCTCAAATTCATGTAAACTAGTTTTAAGTCATACCAATTCATTGTTAAACCATAACTCAATCTAAAGAAAAATTCATAAGCAATTCATTACCATTTCAAAGATCAGAGTTGACATTACTTAGAGTAATAAAAACACTAATTATATTTTTATTATCCACAAAAATCAACTGAAGTAGAACATTTTCTACTACCTAGTTGGATTCAAGTTACTACATGGTCTGAGTAACTTTATTGAACAAATTATTCTGTTGCTAAACTAATCAGCACAAAGTATTAAATCACAATTTTATTAGTAGGATGAATTTGTATATTCCCATTGATTTGTTATAGACTGAAGCTGGTCAGTCACTGTTGCTATATGTGCATCCTGAGCGGATTGCCTCGATATAGCGATTATTAACAAGTATTATTTAATTTGTATTGTGACTGGCAAGTGGAATTCAGGACGCGCGTTTCGTCCTATTTGGGACTCATCGGCTGGATGTACCTGCATCCCAATTTTATTGTAATTTCATAGTGAATAAATATGCATATAAAGAGTAATATTAATTTATTACTGTTATACAGTAGAGCTTGTTATTTGGTATTCTGTTTTTCAGTTGGATACTAAATTCTGAGAGTACAAATCTTATTCGTTATTAGTTAGTATCTTCTTAATGCAAATTTGTTTTAATAATATTTTATAATCAATTCGGTTACATCACCATGGCAGTTAGCTAAATATTAGTTAATCTAATTAAAGAAAGTAATCAATGAACGGAAACAAACTTTAGATATTTCTAATTGTTGAATAAAATAAACAACATTTAGTAACGAGTCTAATAAAAGTCATCTGAATTCGGTTAATAAAACTAGTTGAGTATTGTGCATTACCGAGAAATGTTATCTATCAATAAGAAAAATTTATGAATTAGATGAAATACAAAGTAGTTGAGGTAGCTTTAAAAGTATAAACATTACCACTATAAGATTTAATGAATGAGAAACATCACATATTGTTTTCGATCAGATCATCATCAGTCTTTACTCCAGTATACATCAATATTTATATACGAATATGAAAATTAATAAATCAGTGAAGGCGATTAATAACTTAGTGGTAAAAATGAAACAGGTGGCTTATATAACTAATCATAATGGGTAGGTGAAAGATGTAAATTGGTGACTGGATGGCATATATACTAGTAGTAATGATAGGTAGGTTAATAGAAACAACAACATGAATACATATTTCAACACATGATAGATACGAGTAACTATTATTTGGATGTAGGTCAAAACGGTGTGAAATTAAACTTGTTAAAACTACAATAATGATCATAGTAATAATCGTCCAAAACTAGGTGTGAAAATTATGTAGTCAATTCAACGGAGAATAGAGAAGAGGCACGAAAGGGAGTGGAGTACAAACAAACAAACAACAAAGTATGCAAAGAATTGCGTAAGTTGTTTATTAAGTCCTGTAAAGCCTTGGAATGGATGGGGATTTTACGCAATTCTTTTGGACATATAGACTAGGGTTATTAACTCGAATCCCTAAGGCTTCGGCGATGTATAGAAGACGAGATAGAATCCCATTCGGATATTATGATGGCATGTGGTATAACATTCTGAACACTTTAGTTCTATCTATTGTATGTCCACTGTTTATCAAGTGTGACAAGTTTAATAAGACACCGTTTTGACCTAAATCCAAATTACAGTTGCTTGTATTTATCATATGTCAAAATATTTATTCATGTTATTGTTATTAATCTGTTTATCATTATTACTAGTACATATACCATCCAATCATCAATTTACACCTTTCACCTACCTATTATGATTAGTTATGTAACCCAACTGTTTCATTTTTATCATTGTCTCATTAAATTGCCTTCATTAGTTTAGTAATTTCCATAGTCGTATATAAATATTAGATTGAAACCTCATGATGATCTAATTGTAAACAATATTGTTCGCTTATATGTGTTGTTTCTAACTCATATAATGAGAACTTCTATTAGTTTAATGAAGTGACAATTGTCACTTTAAAGAATGAAACAGTAATATTTTCGGTTAGGAAAAATAAAACGTAGTATAATAGTATTTTACTAACCATCAAATCATAAGCAAGTGCACGTTTTTCAGCTATCTGTGCAAGTTGTTCTTTAGCTACATAAGCATTTCGTAGTTTTTTTTCAAGTTCACGAATTTCTATGCTTATAGAGACAAACAAAATTGAAGAATCCATAGAAAAAAAATGGGAAGAACATCTTTTAAATTGATTGTGAACAATGCAATAAAATAAAATTCATGCACATACGCTGTCAATTTATTACATAATAATTTGCCTTTTTATGTAACATTATGCAAACAAATAGTCGATATATTCACTTGGATATTTTTGTGGAAATTTGTTTGTGATTATAAAAAAACAATCAACTGGATAGTCATTTAAAATCAGTGAACACTAGTTAGATGTTTATTTCACGAGTTTTAGATTTCTCATAATAATTTCTAGCTTTATGATGGTTATCTTAATTACAGGTTTTAGGAGTTGAGTGTAACCATATCGCCAATTATTTTAAGTATAAAGATGTTGTACTCAACAAAATACCTGAGCGTAACAATTACAATTTATCCATATAATTGATAATTTATGGTTGTGTGGTGAATTCACTACACGTTTATGAGACAAATACAATAAACTAAAAGGTCATTTAGTGAGAAATCATGTTACGTAATCACGTGTCATCACGTAGATTTTGTGTACGGAAGACAAATCACTGAATCAATAGGTTGTCATAAGCATTTCTTTTATCGTAGTATATTACAGTCTAATGTGAAAGTTGTCATAGATGTATATCTATTTTTAAAACATAATTTATTGGGACCTACTGGTAATTTTGTATCGACTGACTAGGATTTTTCGAACTCACAAATTCTATTCTTCAATACACTCCCGTTGAATTGATTTTGATAACGGGAGTCATAGTTGAGTGATTATTTATACTTATCAAAATTTTTCAAAGGGACAAATTATTTTAGACTTATTAAACACAAAAAAAAACATTTAACTTAATAAGTGTCTAAATGTTTGTGAAAACTGAAATAGCTGAATTATAGATGAGGAATAGCATCGTTTTGTAGGAAACAATCGACGATTTCAGTGAATTCACATATTGAGTATGCAAACGATATTGTTCACCAGGTTAAAGATTCAATAGATTTTGAACCAAATCAAATGTGATTCCTGAACTTGTATAATTAAAATCTTCAGCAGGTTTACTATAGCTTGATTTGACCCCATTACTAAATTATACTGACCACTCTGAAATAACTAACTGTGAAAATTTGCAAAATAAATAGTTATTTAACTTAGTGTATTCGTTTTATGCGAGTTAAGTCAGTCCAACTTTCTACTAGTAACTTCTGATTAGAAAACCAGTAAACGTCAATTAAACATGAACATTGATTCTCCAAAATAATTCAGAACAGATGCGCATACGTACTCTACTTTAATGAAACTATACACTGAAAATTATATTTCAGAGGCAACAGATATACATTCGATCACTTTAAAATTTAATCACTAAGTACTTTATGTTTCTTAAAAAGTTTATATTTGTCATATATCACAAGTAGGTTAGCGATTGCACGTTCAGTCAACCAATCAATGTCTGTTACCCCTTGTGGAGCACAGGCCACCGACCACGATTCTCCAATCAACTGAGCTCTGATTTCCAATTATCTTGAAGTGCTATTCATTCTCTTCATGTATGTCTCTTATTACAGGCTAATGTGTTCTCTGATCTTCTTCTTGCCTTTTGGTGTTGAGTATTCCAAGTTATTGCTTGTTTTATGACTCAGTTTGAGGATTTTTTCACTATTTGTGTCCTATCCACCTTCAACGACTTTTCCTAACTTCCTTTCTTCAGTTGGATTTTAATTAGTTTGTTATCTGCCACAGTAGGTTTTCGCTGACGGTGTCTTGCCAACCGATCCGAAGTATCTTGCACAAGTAGCTGTTTATAAACACCTGTATCTTTTGAATGATACTTTTCATAGTTCAAGTTTCAGCTCCATACAATAGAACTGTCTTAACGTTTGTATTGAAAAGTCAGACTTCGATGCTGGTTGACTGTTGTTTTGAGTTTCAGGTGTTTTTTTTTACTGTAGAAATACTGTTCTTGCCTTGTCAATCGGTGCCTTCACATCCAAAGTAGATCTCCCCTTGTTTTTTAGTGATGCCGCTGTCATAGTATGTGAAATTTTAACATCTTTCATAGCTTCGTTGTCAAGTTTAATTGGGTTGGTGCTCATTGCACATTGCTAAAAAATAAACAAAAGCATGCAAACATCTAGAATATGAAGGTACTAGAGGGTGTGAATTTAAAAGCTAACCTTTCGTTTTTAATTTTTTGACGTAACTTTTGTTCCCTTATTTGTTCGCGTTGAATCTTAGCTAATTGTTTAGCCAATGACTCGTCAATTGAGGAAAGTGAATCTGTGCGACTGTCAACTTTATTCTGTGCAAACATAAGTAAATTACTGAGAAATTATGAGTGTTGAAAATAAAGGTTAGTATAAAAAGGCTTAACATGAGATGGTAACAGGCACAGAGAGGATTAAAAGCAATACCTATTAAATAAATTATTTACCGAAACCGGAAATTTTCAAGTGACTTTTATTACCATATAATATTACTACAAATAAGAAAACACAGATTTTATGAGGCTATCACTGGATTAATAAAGTGCAATACAGTAAATGGTTGAAAACGATTAATAAAGGTTTTCAGATCTGAATTTTTGGATTTATGAATCATAGGGACAATGATTTTATCAAATCTAAACCCTCCAAATGGCTTTATTTCATACAGATCTAATCTGAATATACAGTACTTATCAGTCATATGCATATATAATCAGTTAGATAAACTTACTCTTTATAGGGTATATGATCGGATTCCCGTTTTACATATTTAGTTACTAAACAAGATGAGTAAAAGTAGAAGACCTCAGAATCACTTGTAAGGTTAGAGGCATTAAATACTTTGTAGATGCAGAAGATAACATGTAAGACAGGATAGTATATTATACTTATATTAACTTAGACAGCGTTGGGCCCTTCAAAATTCAATTTTAGACTATGCCTAACGCAATATCAAAGGTCTAACTGCGGTTACACAATTGCTTACACTATTACTTGCAAAACGCATTAACATACAGAAGGAGAAATCATAAAATATGATCACAAAAATATTTCAGCACTATCATTAAATGGACTAATTAACGGTCCTGAAAAAAACTATTAGGTCTCTTAACACATGCTAACCATTATGATGATGCACATTATTGTACACCAAGAAGGACACCATCATTAAGGAAGTTAGGAGTCAAAATAAATAACATCTCCTTGACTCGGAGGACTGGGCATCTACAAGAAAGAAATCGTAAGAGGCTTCTAGAACACACGGTTAATTTGTTGAGCACTTAAATATATGCATATCTAGAGAATTGCATCCAGGACCTACTAGATTGTACAGAGGTTGTAATTGCATCTGAGCTTCAATTGTTGCATGCTTTCTTACTGGTATACCTGTTTAACGTAGCACACTTGTTGGATCTATCAAAATTTCAATCAATCTTCATCCAAATCTTCGTCGTTGACTTTTATTATACCCGCGCATATAAATCAGTAAGATTTACGAGAATTTATCCGTACACGAAATATACAGTAAATAAAATTAAACTAAAAAGGCTATGTAGCACGATAATTAATAACTGCATTAAGATTATAGGAATAATATAGTAAACCTTTGTTTCAAACATGAAGCTCTTAGGAAAACAACTTTCGGAAAATATAGGCTGACGATATACGAAAGATAGCTTGTTAAAAACTCTATCGAATGTTTACAACTTCTTTTCTTTTGTGTTAACTGAAGAACTTTGTTCAGAAATAGTTCATCGGTCCTAGTGTAGGATGATTTTGGTAAAGCGGAGTGTTTTCAGACTAATTTAGCAACGTGTACTAGAAGCACCAATCACATGGGAGAGCGTACTTTCTTCAAACTACAGTATAGAACCAAATAAAGTACAGAAACTCGGTGTTTTTGAGCTACTACGTAAACCTAATGTAAGAAATTCTATGGGGCCCCTACGAAATACATTTCAGGTTACTCAAGGAACAGGTGACTATCTTTAACCTTTTAAATGTATGCTTCACTCTGTCCATTACGCAAGGCAGATTGCCTAGAGACTTGAAAATGTCACATTAAGTCCTGTTTTTGAAACAAGTATAAGGCGTAAACCTGAAAATTTTCGCTCAGTAAGCGTAGCTGTTGAAATTTTAAAGAGAATTTTCTAAAAAGTACTATTGAAGTATTAAGACGGAAATCCGTTGCTCTCTAAAGAGAAGAATGGTTTTAGAACTTATCAATCATGTCTCGCAAACCTGTTATTAGCAAAAGAAAGCTAGTATGCTTTAAAGGATCAAAAGATCTCCATTGATGTAGTTTATACTAACTTTGTTAAGACTTTCAACAAGATCTATCACTAAATATGTTACTCAACATCGGAATTAAAGTGATTTACTCCTGAGGATAAATAATCTTCTAGTTGAGTAGAAATAAGTAATACGAATCGTATCAAAGTTGTCTAGCTGAAAAGTATTATTTAGTGGAGTGTGTTATGAAACGGTTTTGAACCCAGTGTCATTTCTCTTGCATATCAATGACCTACTTAATCTGTTGAACTATCACCAATTTCGATGTATGCTCGCAAAATTAAGATTTCGAGAACTACTTATGATGAAAAAGATTCATGGTGAGTTTGTATTATAAGTTTAGGTTATCTTGTGACTTATGTGTTCCTTCAGTGTATTTGTACTCTTATTATTGTCCCTACCAAGCACCCTTATAAATGTAGGTTTCTATAGGTGCGATTGTGTGGATGTCTATCTGTTCATTTTTTCTATCACACTAATCTTGTGCACTAAAATGTTCATTCGACTCTCATGTATTATTGGTTCTTCTTCATATTCACTTTATAGCCTCATCTATTTTTATGACAATAACATTCGGACATAGGTTGATATATTTCTGATGTACCTGTGTGACTGTTTGTGTTTTTTTATTCTAAATTAATTCAATGTGATTTTTGTGCTGTAGATAGTGTTTTTGCAGCGTTAATTCGTGACTAGCATTTTAACCACTTATTGTTCAGAATTCTACAGGATTATTCAGAATTTCAAAAGGGTATGCAGATATTTGAAGTATGGTCTAAGGTATGGCAACTACTGGTGAACACCTCCAAGCGTGTTATAATATATAATAGATATGAAAGCATATATATAACATTTTACTCCCCTTAATCCAAACATACACTAATCTAAGAGTGACCATCAGTAACGATCGAAAAATCGCTGAACATTGTCGTGCTATCGGAGCTAAAAGCTTTCGAATTATTCCGTCAATTCATAGAGTTTTCAGGCACAGTGATGATAAGAAATTTTTGACGTTGCACGTAGCATTTGTGAAACCAAATCTTGAACATTATATACAAATAGTTAGTCTGCGAAAAGAGGCTGAATTATTCGAAACAGTTTAGATAAACCGAACTAGGTACTAGGGTACTGTACAATGAGAGGTTGGCTAAACTTATCTTACTACCCCTGATATACAGAAAAACCAAGCTCAGTCCCCGTGGGGAGATCCAGCAGCAGCCTTCGAATTACTGAATAGTTAAATTGGTCTTGATAAATTCTACTCTTTCTTGCCTGCCGGGACTGAAAATTTAAAAATGCACTCCAGAAAGTTAACAAGCCTAAAACAAATAATCTGCCAGCTGTTAACCGACTCTCATACAAAACAGTCAACTGATGGGATAAATAGTGGCACATCATCGATCGACACGTTTAAAGAGAAGTGAGACTAGATGTCAATTTTCATGGCAATATAACTACTCTGAATGTAGACTATCAGCGATATAAACCAAATCAACTAGTATGAAAAATTTAAGGGAACTGGGAAAACGTTAATATTCATAAAAAGGTGAGAACTAACCATTGTGACTGAGAGATTCGAAAGAATAACACACATGTATCCAAGTGACAACAACCTCAAGATTCAATGTCCACGACCTATAAACGTAATCCAGTGTATGATGAGCTAGTATAAACTAATCGATTCTTATGCACCCGCATCTTAGTACTTCCATGTAAAGTTCTCTTTACATTTTTATGCTAACACTTTCTTCTGAATTTCCCATAGCACTTTTTTAGTGTGCAGTGATTTCCTGTTTGCGTAAATCCAAGCATCTTGGTCACTGAGCTTATGATCTAGTAACCCCCCGCTTCAACTACAGTTTACTTCGCATTTAAATTCTTTTGCTTTTTAAACGTACTATAATAGAACCATTCACTGTGTTTTATGAACATAGCAGCATACTAACTTGCTTGCTCGGGTTCAGATTTCGAGTTAATTTTAGGCTCATTTCATTAGGCTCAAGCGTAGCTGATGGCTCAAGATTAATGAGGGAAGCAGTACTAGAATTTCAGTAGTACTCTGGTTATGATAAATGTATTCACAATATTGTATTGCAGTATGTAGTGTGGAATTCGAAATATTGCTTTGAAATTCAACCACAGAAGAATTCAGTCATAAAGCTACTGAGATTCTTGGACACACGTAACTCTTATTGCTGCATTATTCCACTTTGTAAGCATGTGTTCATTATGGTACTTGAGAACGAAATTATTATCATAAATATTGTTAACTGTTTGTCTTAAGGGACATCATCCAATCATCACTTAAAATAAAGATTGTTAGTATCACTGATTACTATTGATTCAGGAAACTATTCAACACTACACACTTTCAAACAAACAACAAGGATGCTGGTATAGGCCACTGTTTCTTTGTAATAGTCATCTAGAATCTCAGTATTCTCTAATTTTATATACTAGTATCTCTTACGAAGCTACTGGAACGGATCTACAGCTGCAAAATACTGTGACGATAACATTAGGTTTTCAGTCGACACTTGGGTTAGATACGCTACAGTGATTTCTGGCATAAATCACCGAGCCACACATTTATCAGTCAAACATTACTCTCATTATTCAAAGTCGAGAATTCATTATAATAACTTACCTCATGCATCTATGTTATTATTTCACTAAAAGGTCTGATAAAAATTCACTTAATGAGAATCGGCTTGCATATACCTTTCTTAAGTTCGACACTCGTTTGTTATGTTTTAAAGGCACTAGCAACCTTTTTGTACCATAGATTTAAAGAAGAGATATATTTCGGCTCCTCAACCATAAAGTTGATAAATAACTGCTTCTGAATGGTCTTAAATGAATTCTGATATCAGATATCAAACTCTTCTACGGATTTACTGTTAACCCAACAAAGTCTTTTGTGTTAGTTGAAAGTGAATCATCAGTGAATGCGTAGGCAAAATGTAAATTCTGTACGATGGTGCTTATAAGTTTTCAGAATGTTTCCACATTATTTGTAAGCCCATAGGGAGTATAAAGAGTGGATGCAGAGAAAACAACTGTCTTTCAAGCATTACTTAATGTGAATGGGATGCCACAGTATGCTTAAACGAGGTTTGAAAAGTGGTGGTACCTAGAATATTGTTAACCAAGTATTGTGTTTGTGGAATCCAATACTAATTAGTGATGATTTGTTTATTAAGCGCGCGACAACCATCAGACAATTTCAATATTCCAGTTTTCTTAGAAACCATATGTAAGGAAAATCCCTATGTATAATATGAAGGACTGATGCTTACGTAATTTTAGCAGTCTACCAAGCCCGGTGTGAGAATAAGTAAATGTGTAGGGTCTTGTCTTTACGGTTTCAAAGCAGATAGATAGTCTTTTATACTCTATGAAATCCCAATATATTGCGAAAAATTTTAGTTTGTAACAGTAGAATTGTAAGTACTAATACGTTTTACAAATAAAGAGAGAAAAATTGATTTCTCGAATAGTTTGTTGTAAATTATTCAGGATTTCACTTATGCTTTATAAATAATAACTTACAACTAGACAGGAAAAAAAACCAACAATAAAAATATCCCGAATATTTTAAAGAAAATAATTTGAGTTTGGGCTTGTTCAGGTATTGATTAGTTGTATTTACCATATAAGCTTATAATAAAATTATAAAATAAAGTATTGGCATAAAACTAATTTAGGCAGAATTATTTACAGTAATGATTGTTATCGAATTGTCTGATATTTCTGTTAATGTGCATAGTGTATATCAGTTTTATAAAAGGCCAGCCAAAATCTTATCAAAAAGAACAATGCTTGGTATGTGTTAAGAGCAGAATATAGTCTAAAATTTTAATTTTCGCTTCGCAGTCATTATCTACGTTATTAGTGTTTGTTGGCCGTGGCATACTGTATGCTAATACATCAAAGTGAGTAGTCAAAAATCAAACGTATGAAGATATATTAACAGTTAGTATGGGTTCATTAAACATATTTAAAGTTTACTTAGCGGAACAACAAACCCGAGTCAAAAGGCGAAATTTTAAGAGGTATATCACTATATCATTCCTTAATTTAACAACCGAATTTAGAGCTAATGAAGGAAGAAACACTAGAGCAATAAGTAGAAAATTCAGCAAACAATTAATGATATGTTTACTCGAACCATTGATTGATACTATAATAAAAATCAATTATAAAATTTTAGCATCAGTGCGCATATAACTATTTAAAATAAATTGAATTATAGCTGATTCTATTTAATGAACTAGTAGGGAAAGCGGAGCAAAATGTATGCAGTACGGCAGAAAACGTACCATGGCATAAAAGGTACTATTGACTTATTAAAATAGCACTGACAATGAGAAAAATATCAAAAGTATTACTGAAAATTGAGTACGGGAAATAATGGTGATAAGTTCTTTTTAACCATAATTGACATTTACAGAACGTAGTGTACAAGTGAACATTTCAACATGCGGTATTCGAAACAACAATTCATCATAAATTAACTTATTAACTCGCTGTTATTATTAATTATTATGTTATTATCAATGTTTGTCGGTCTTTAACTGATCACATAAAATTATTCAGAATGATTATATTTAATTACAAATGTTAACTTACATGGTTAATTGTAAACCGACTGGATCCAATTAAATATTAAGGCAAATATAAACAAAATATGACAGAAAATCAAAGGGTTAATAAATTTACTTTCTGTTCTATTGTTTTAATCATATACATATGAATGTATTTGTCTTTGTCTGGAAGTATTTTAAGAACAATTATTTACTTACTATGATTACTTTAAACATAATCATGAATTAATTACATATCTGTAACGGTGAACAAGACATATTGGGTGGCAACAAACGGTTCACGTATAAATATACATCTCAATAATAAAAACATACTTTGTTAAAAAAATTCAATGAAATTCTTCATAAATTTTTTGTCTTCATTTTTGATTATAATTACTATGAAAGAATGTAAGTAACGAGTAGTAAATATAGTTTTTTCATATTATAAAGTTTTATCTTAATCTGGTGGAGTGAGGTGAATGAATACATTAAACTTATACTTTTAACTAATAAACATCAATAAACATGAGAATTTACAACATTGAGATAAACTAATATTTTTATTTCAAAGTTTCAACTTTATGCTTTAAACATGATGAACTATATTAATGGGAATATTTACTATCTAATAAAAGAGATCATAATATATATCATGTTAAGTATTTATATGATACAGTTACATAATGTACAAATAGTAATCATGTCATAATAATAACATACTAGGGTAAATACATGCATTACCAGTAAGATCCGGTGTCAGACAAGGCTGTTTGCTCTCGCCTTTCCTCTTCTTCCTTGTGGTTGACTGGATTTTGCGAATGATGTAGCTCATCTATCCAATACACACCAGCAAATGCAATTGAAGACAACCAATGTAGAAGCAACCTCAGCATCAATAGGCCTGAACATACATAAGGGAAAGAGCAAGATCCTCAAATGCGACAACACAGAGAGCACCAACCTAATTGGACTTGATGGAGAAACTCTGGAAGAAGTGGATACCTTCACATACCTGTGGAGCATCATCGATGAACAAGAACGATCCGATGCAGATGTAAAGGCAAGGATCGGCAAAGCGATGGCAGCATTCCTACAGCTGAAAAATATATGGGAGTCCAAACAATTGTCTACTAAACTTAAAATTAGACTCTTGAATTCGAACGTCAAGACAATTTTTCTGTATGGAGCTGAAACGTGGAAAACTACTGCAAACATCCTCAGGAGAGTACAGGTATTTATAAACAACTGTCTACGCAAAATATTGAATGTCTGTTGGCCGAAAACCATCAGCAACAGCCTACTGTGGAAGAGAACAAAGCAACTTCCAGCTGAAGAGGAAATCAGGAAAAGACGTTGGAAATGGATAGGACATACATTGCGGAAATTATCAGACTGTATCACGAGACAAGCGCTAACTTGGAACCCTGTCGGGAAAAAGAAAACAGGAAGGCCAAAGAACACCCTGAGTCGAGAGCTGGAAGCAGACATTAAAAGGATGAACAGTAACTGGAGACAGCTGGAAAGGATTGGTGAGGACAGAGTTGAATGAAGAATACTGGTAAGCGGCCTATGCTCCTCTGAGTGGGGTAACAGGTGTAAGTAAGTAAGGGTTAATACATAAAGATTTCAATAAGTCACTATATTTTCTTCTGAATCGATGTTGTTTGTTTAAAAGGAAACTAAATAGTTTGTATTTCCTAAACATTTGATTAGAAAACTAAACTAAAGTATTTTAAATGATAAACACTGTAAATAACATGAAATTAAATTTATCGGAAAAAAATTTACCTATAACCAACAAGAGGTAAAGCAATTACATATATATTGGAGATTGATATGAATTTGTTAACCTGTAGTCTACCATTGACTTAAGTTTTGCATTTCTTTGACATTCTTAGTAAAATGGATTAGTAACGTCATGAAAATCACTTCTACTATCTTAACTTTCACTGATTTTGTTCGTCAATAATTTCATAGATCATACTCTTACAGAATCTAGTCGATGTGTTAGTTTCCAAAGAGTGTAATCTAAATGAGATTAGTTTTATCAAGTCATTTGATGTAAATAATACTAGCTATTTAATTTGGTTATTCATTGACCCCTAATTTATTATATATATATATATATATATATATATATATATATATATATGCACAGCTTGATAATCAATTCGTTGAAAAGAGACCTCATCACTGACTTAGTAATATACTTAAAGTAAGTTGATTATATGGAAAATAACTCAAATAGTACAAAAGACTGTCGAAATATGCATCAAACTCATCTGAACATTCAAAAATAACAAGACTTATTCACATTTAGCTTTTGAAAGTAGATCTAATGCGCTAGTTTGATCGTAGTTATCAAGTAAATTCAAGATATATGCTTTATATTACTTGAAATCTTTCAGTTGAAACTTCTTAAGTTTTAATTGCAATTAAACTAATACGCAGTTTACATTCATTATTTAAATGACAGTAATGTAATAACAGATTGTTTCTGAATTGCATTGTGCTTATCTATTCTTATCACAAGCTTTCTTAAGTGACCGACTTATATCACCATAATTCACTCATAATAGGAATTAAACTCAAAGATAATACTCTTAATATTCTATGAATATAATGTTATAATCACGATCAATAGATAGAAACACTAGGTGACATTGTTCAGAATCGGTCACAGTGGAGCAAGTGTATTCACTCTTTATGTTTTTCAGACCTTAAGTTTCGTTATACCTTAGGTATGTATGTTTACTTCATTAATTCCTGTTCATTTATTTTATCGTGCTACTCATGCAAATTTGGTCTCCTCATGCTAGTAAGGTGTGGTAACTTAGGCCTATGCTTATGTGTGCCGGGTTTGATGTTCTTTAGGACTGAAATCTACTGTACGTTGATGATGCAAAGCTAAGTAATAATAATAAAAATATAAAAGTGGAATATGAATGACTGATAAAAAAATACATTGGAGGAATCGCACGTTCAAAATGATGTAAAATGAATCAATGAGTTACTCATTTGGAGCTAAGTATAAAGTTTGTTATAGCCATCTAGTGATTTTACAATAAGTTTGGCTAAAACTGTCAGGTGTGTAATTATTTTTTTACTTTAACATGTAATTACTCCTCAAATAATCCGAATTCAATAACTTGTAACATTATTTAAGTTGGATTGTGACTGGCAAGTGGAATCCAGGATGCACGTCTAGTCCTATTTGGAACTTGTCGACTGGATGTACTTGCATGTCAATGTTGATGTTCACAGTGGGATTCGAACTTAGTCCGTTTCGTGTCAGACGCCACCGCGTTCACCACTAGACTACTGAGTCCAGACAGTCACACTTGTACAATGGACACATTGGTATTAGGTTGAATTTGTATATTCCCATTAACCTGTTACAGACTGAAGTTGACCAATCTCTGAGTTTGAATAGCACTGTGAAAATCAACATTAGGATGCATATACAATTAGTCGACGAGTATCAAACAGGAGGAAACGCGCGTCCTAGATTTCACTTGCCAGTCACAATCCAACTCAAAAATAATACTTGTGAATAATTTCCGTATCGAGGCAATCAGCTCAGGATTTACATGCAGCAACAGAGACTGACCAGCTTCAGTCTATAACAAATCAATGGGAATATACAAATTCATTCAACTTGTAACATTATTTACTAATTTATAATCAAATGCATGTCAGGAGTTTAGTATTGAAGAATGTAGTTTGTAGTCCAGAATACCAAATGTATGTTATAGGTGAGGTCGATTAATTACTATAAATATTTTGATTTAGCATTATATATTATTGACAATTTATCGTACTATAAACTAGTCAAAAAGTCACAAAACTGAAAGTTAACTAAAATCTCGTTTGAAATGAAGATAGTTTCTCGTAATTGGTATTAAGTTTAGGTGAATAAATTCGTTGGCAAATTAATATTGGTAGAGTACCATTGAAAACCAAGGGGGCACTGGACAGTTGATTCGCCCTAGTATGGAACTTCTTAGTGGCGCACACCTTACATTACGCCCCAGAGGCTTCATGTTTTATTTCTTGATAGTATTCCTCATTGTAAATCGTTTTACATGTTAATTTTTAGACACTGAAATAATGTGACACTAAAAAACACTACAAGTTATGATTGTCATTTTAGACTACAGGGTTTAAGTTTACGAAAACATTTCTTACTATATTATAGGAAAAGTTACTAATATACAAAATATGTCATTATTCTAGGATCTTTTTACATTTGTTACGATGTTCGACCACTTCTTGTTATCACTTTAGCATATCTATACTCGAATGCACAGCTGTGTGAATGGAATTATTGAAAACATATTCACTTCGTTGACTTAGGTTTCTTGTATTACTTGTATCACTTTGATATCATGAATTGACAAAATTAGAAATATCAACCGTTAGGAGCCGACTCAGTGGTCTAGTGACAAAACGTTTGCCCCAGAGCCAGAAGGTCCTTGGTCCAATCGCTGGTAAAGCTGTGAATCCGCACTGCTGAAGAGTCCCATACTACAAAGAGACAGCTGTCCAGTGTTTCTAGGTGATCAATAGTTGTCTAATTCAGACCTATTCATGATATCAAAAATAGTTTATTGTTGTTCTCGACTCAGTTAGTATTTCCCATTCACTTTAGAATTGACAATATTCTATGACTTACCTTAGAGCCAATATCCAGCCAATAAGTCAGTCATATACGACAAGGAACTAAACACATATATATGTCTGTCTACATTACCACACCTCGTTATCACAGAAAGACCAATACCATTGTAATAATGTAGTAGTAGCATCAAAGGTAATACAAAATGATTGAAAATAAGGAAATATGATTCTGAACGAAAGAACTTATTTATGAAATACAGGTATAAAGTAATTTATAACCGGAGATTTTACAAAAGACAATCATTCCTTTATATACATGTAAAACTTGACCATAAACTTAACATATTTGTGAAATAGCATTAATAAAAACAAGGGCAGTTACGTTTGGGAACCGGGATATTATCTACACAGTTTTTTATAGTTTCTGAATGGAAAATGACACAGCGAAAGTTAACAAATTAAATGGGAAGTTTAAGCGACAGGAATATACAAACAATAGAAGTAAAAATCTTGTTTATGTACATCCAAAATGCAAAAAACCAATCTTCTGGAAGTAAATCATTCATAGATTTGCCCAATCTATCATAAACAATACAATAACTACGACATACTTAATTCTGTTAAATTACTTCTTAATGATTCTAATATTAAATATTTTTCATCAATTCAGTAAACTCAATTAAATGCTATGAATGCAAAAATTGCCCTACAATTACGAATGATGTTCCAATTGTGTCGCAGTGTCGTCGTTGTTTGGTAAGTCATAAATTTAGTCATCTCAGAAATATGGTTAGTGAACATTATTATTAATTGATGTAAGTGGAGTGGTTTTGAGGAGATGAGTATTAAATTTTTTTGATTGGATTTGTTATAACTTAATGTAGGTAGAGTACCATTGAAAACCAGAGAGCACTGGTCAGCTGTTTTGTTTTGGTACGGGACTCTAATAATATACACCCTCGACTAATGAAAGTAGAAATTCTACCACTGGGTGCCACCTTAGTGGTGTTTGTTCGCATTACAGAATGCACTAAGTAAATGAACTGAAATCAGAATGAAATATTTTAAAAGCAGTTTTGAAATGTCGTTTAAACTAGATACATAGTATACGGCTGTTGAATTACCCAAATCAAAAGTCTAAACATTTTTAGGTCTCTTATTATTTATGGCTTTGTAACAATTAAATATAATGACATTATCGAAATGAGATACTCATTTTTTACGTAGTTAACACATTAGCGTTTAAAATGCCACATACTTGGTTCGAATTCCATTTTGAGAATTAACACTACGATGCTGGTATATCTTGATGAATATGATGAAATATTCGATCTGAATTCTACTACTAGCTACATTCAAAATTTAATAATAATTTTGATATTTTTAGATCCCACGGTCCTTGTTTTGATACTACTTCACTTCGTAAATTTTTACTTCTGAAGACTTAAAACATTTCACCTTTATAGCTAATAATTCCTCAGGTGGTGTGAATTCCCTGTATAAACATCAAGCTGGCATTAGCTTTTCCTGAAAACGGTTTTTATGATGTTTGGAGATAATGGTTTACAATTCAAAATGTAGTCAGCAAAGTTTATGAGTCTATAAAAACGTAAGAAAAGAATGGTTAAAATTAGTAATAATTAAGGGTTGTAGTAGAGTATTTTGGTTACTAATTATGTGACCATCTTAGTAGATTTAAAGTAATATTATTGTTGATAGTAAAAGTAAGTAACCGATCATTTAAAGAAGTTATAAACTTATGATCTTAACTAAAAACTTACTGAAGTTTTTTTTTAAGTTTCATCACTAAGTAATACAAATAACCGTTTGATATTATTTAATGAATCAGTGATGATAGTTTTACAGTAAAAACTATTTATTTAAAACCTTTCAGAAACTTAAATCTTTTATATTAAAATCTGTTGAATGCTAGAAACTGATGAATGACAGCTAATGATCATATTACTAGAAATTTTAGGTTAAAGCCATAATTTTACTGACTTAATATTTATCTAAACAAAATCAAGTGTATCAGAATTTGCATCAATTAGTATAGTCATAAATGTTTATCATTTAGTGAGATTTATAAAACAATGTTCAGAACAAAGTCAGAATTCAGTGACATTGTGGAGTCTTGTTGATCTTTAACAAGTAAATAATTCATATGAACTGTTAATTAAACTGTCCATATCCTGTATCATAAGATTTTGCAGGATTTCGTTAAGTAACTAGTAAATTCACGTAGAATCTTTAGGAACAGTTAACAGTTGATTTTATTTATAAAAAAAATCGCGATTTGTTTTCAACTAGTAAAAAAGATTACGGTTCATATTACACTAGTCGAATACCATATACAGTTGAATTTTCAACTTGATAATACACACGAAAACCTGAAGACTATTTATATGGACAAGGTAGACAAATATGTTTAACTAAATTCGTCGATACCCCCCTCGCCAGAAATAATATCCCGGTTATTGATCACAAACTAATTAATAAATATGCGAAAGTACATTAATACTCAATAGACAACAGTCTTACACTACATTAACAGTTAAATCGTTCAAACATGAAGAGGACAAAGAATATACAAGTAGTATATCAGCTATTGTTTATTTTCCCTTTTAACAGGTAAATAGAACACAAACTGGAATTATCAGATCCTGTGTTCAAACATGTCCATTAGTGACACCGAAAGAATATCATCGACGTAGTATAAAGTGTTGCAGAAAAGATCTATGTAATTTTGCTAATTTTCCAGTTACTAACAAGAATATTTATATTACATCTACGTTAATAATAATGGCAATTATGAGTCTAATTGAAAAATTGTAATCGAGATCAAAATGATTCTATAGTGAACTTTTTTAATGTTTTCATAATTTCATTGTTCATTAATTGCCCAAATTGTTAGCTACTAACAGAAACTATATTCTTTTACTACGTCATTTGTACAGTATGTGTTGACATACGTTATAGAATTTGATGGAATATGAATCGTTATTGCTCATTTCTGTTGAATTACGATCTAACTTTGTTACGTTATAATAAAATATCAAACTGTCTATAAGCCACCATATATTAGACTAACTCATAAACACATACACTCATAGGATGAATGTGTGTTAGTAACGATGAATATAAGAGAATTGTATTTAAAATGAACGTTAATTCGACAACCACGAAATCAAAACCAGCTAGAGGAGGGAGAAAGAAATTATATCAATTTCTGTATTCAATCATGTTACGACATTCAAACCGTAAGATACCAGTTATTTAACCAAGTAAACTCATTAATACGTTGGGGGGGGGGGTAGGGGCACTAACGACTGCCACAAGTATCGTAGTAATACATCTTATTACAGTATTAATGAAGGGTTATTGAGCCTGTAACTAGTTAATGTTTATTGGATGTTGTTAATATACTTATAACAGAATGAGTTTCATCGAATATAAACATTTGTTCTAATTTTTCTCATTCCATTGCTTTAAATTATCTTATCCGTAATAAATTACATTAAAAGAATTCATTAGTTTCAATATCATAAAGCTAAACAATCAAATATGAATTTTTATTGTAACAGATGAAGTTTATACAACTTAGATGATAAGTGTAAAAGTCACTGTTTAAAGTAACTGTTGATTAGAAGCTTCAAACCTTATTCAACTGGTATGTAATAAATGAAAGCATTTCTGTAATAACATTAAAATTATTATCATTGTACACTGAGATCAAAATTGAAAAATTTAGAAAATAATAAAAGTTAACAAATGGTTTCTAATTTAAATAGGAACTGTTAAGGAGTTCATTTTATTAATTAGGCCATAGATGAAATTTAGACGAAAATATCACTTTAATCAAACCAACGAAACTGATCTCTTCATCTGATTCAAAATACATAGACTGTTTTTTTATCCTGATATCACGAATTTATCTGAACCAGATTACCATTGACCACCTGGAAGCACTGGACAGCTGTTCCGTCCAAGTATGGAAATCTTCAGCAGTGCTCCTCCACGACACTATCGGGGGTCGAACCCAAGACCCTCTAGCTCCACGGCGAACACTCTACCAGTGAACCACCGAGTCGGCTCCTGATGGTTGATATTTCGAATTCAGCCAGTTTTTTTAGGTTTCGTTCTTGACCTTTATTTTTCATACTAATACATAACTGAAAATACATTTTAAATCGCATTTGTAACGTAAACAGAAATATTATAGAGAAACTCATGCTGAGACACCCAAATCGAAGAATGTAATAATGTTAAAACTGAGAAGCATTGATCAATCCCTTCCTTCTAGCCTCAGAACTCATAAAAACACGTGACTATGATCAAAAAATACGCTGAATTAGGAAATACAAACCTAAATCAAGAATTATTTATTAAATATTTGATTAGAAGTACACTTCTTTATGTGCCATTAGTGATTATATCGAGTTCATTTGTGCCTGTTAAGTAGAAAAAATATTGAACTAACTATCAACTTGAATTTTTGTTTCAACGTGTTTCTTTTAATGTTAAACCAAAATGGTAATTAACTCAAAACTATACAATTTCTTTATTACCAACCTTCTTTTAAAAAGATAATTAGGATGTAATATTTAAGTTGGATTGTAACTGACAAGTGGAATCCATGACGCGCATTTCGTCTTATTTAAGACTCATCGGCTGAATGTACCTGCATCCTAATGTTTATGTCCACACTGAGATCCAAAATCAGTCCGCTTGGTTTCAAACACCACCGCGTTCACCACTAGGCTACTGTATTCAGTTAGTTGTAATTAGAATAAGCTTGTATCTTCCCGTTGATTTCTAATGGACTGAAACTGGTCAGTAGGTACATTCAGCAGATGAATCCTAAATAGGACGAAGAGCGCTACCTGGATTCTACTTACCAGTCACAATCCAACTTAAACAAATCAACAGGAAGATACAAGCTTATCCTAATTATAATTAGGATGTATTTGGATCTTCCCATCGATTTCTCATGAACTGAGACTGATCAGTCTCTGCTGCTAGATCTGTATCTTAAGCGGATAGCCTCTATATAGGTATAGGTTACAAGCATCATTTTAGGTGGATTTTGACTACCAGTCACAATACAACTTAAACGATTCTTAAAAAGTGCTTACACAGGTTTGATAAACATCAAACATAACTCATTAAAATATAGAAAAGAAACTCCGAACTTGCTATGCACTAATCTTTTTTAAAGTGAACAGTACAAACTTATCAGAGATAAATTAAATAAATAATCATATGCAGGTATCATATAATAAATCTTGCATAACATAGATGATGATAATGAATGTTGTTTTGTAAAGACCACTGAATCTGAATGTTATATCGTAATCATTATGATCAAGTGATTGCTAAAATGCTAACAACAACTAAACGTTCCAAAAGCAAATTCACAAAAAATACATAAAAGTAGTTTGGCTCTTCGTCCGTTCTAAACATGCTAAATTTAAAAGGAATCAGCAGTTGATCTTTAATTGCCCTGGTAGCATTAGATTGATGATCAGATAAACAATTCAATTAACAAAATCAATGCGTATTTATAAATTGAGTTATCTAAAATCAATAGCATGTATGTAGCTGATGAGAATGCAGTGAAATACACTGAATTCAAAGTATTCTGCAAATGTTGTCGTTCTTGCATTATTTAAATTCACTTTATTATGTAACAGTAAAATGGCTGGTGGGACTCCTTAAAACACTTCACGAAGAAGTCATAAATCACAATGTAAAATACAGTTTTAAATTCATGGATAGAATGAAGAATCTGAATGTGAAAAAAGAATTCATCATATCATTAAACATGTCATCATTATTGATGAACGTTTCCATAGATAAAACAGTTGATTTCACATGCAATGAACTAGTTTGCGGAAAAATGGAAATTTAAATTTCTATTCTCTCTTTTAAAGAGATTATTCTGAGATACATTCTGAACGTGGAATATTTGTCAAACAAAGAGTTTTATAGTCAGTATTATCGTGTTGTAATGAAGTCATAACGATGTCCAATTCTAGTGGATTTACTTTTAGTTAAACTAGAGAGTGATTATTTAAAATGTATCACAAACAAGCTACGTTTCTGTTGTCGGACGATACGTTTGTAGTACTATAAAACAAAGATGAATTATAAAATGCATTAAATAAATTCTACAATGCCCATAAAGAAGTTATTTTTATAATTTAAAAAGAATACAATGAGAACTTTTCATTCCTAGACGTCTTATTAGCATTAAAAGTGGAATCTATCAAAAAGCTATCTAGTTAGCTCAATATATTGATTGTTCCTGTTTTATTACATTACAGTGTCAAAGAAATTTAGTTAGATATCTCGTTCACAGAGCTAAAACTATTCGCTTGGAAGACGCCGTTGATGAGGCACTTAAAACTATGTATTAGCTGTTGAGTAATACTAGATATCTATTAAAGCTCCCAGTAAAACGTATGTCTGCAAGTAAATCTGAATTAACAATATCATCTATATCAAAAAGCCAGTATTCTTAAAATTCTAATTTAAAAGTGATATAATTAGCTATATTATTACATGACTGTTAAATAATGCTCTTAGAAAAACATTTTATGCTACCAGATAGGTATCTTCCTTTCTACACCCAATCCATGTTGATGTCACGAAATGAGAACAGACTTTCAGTGTCCTCCTCCTTAACGGGAATTTATCACTTTAATTTCTTGTGTGAAGCCAGTTATATTAGGCACTCGATGCAATAAATCTATAATCATATTTCAGAATATCATACTTTGTAGCTTAGCAGAGGACAAACCAGAATAATATGAATCTTTACTGTTGCCCATTTAGTCGATACAAGTCTTCAGGTTGACACAAATTCAGCATTCTGAACGCTATATTGAATCTTATTGAATTTATCCCTTACCTCTAAATGTGGAATCCTGCAAACAGTAGAGGACATAGCTATACGATTAAACGAATTCAATTTTGCTATCATTGAACGTTCGTAAAAGTACTTTCTTTCCCTCTGGTCATCAGATTAATTTCAAGCAATGCACTCTACTCTTAATCTTTATATCATTCATGTTGTCATCCCAGTTTATTGTTAGTAATCATCTTTAATATTCAACATGTTTTACAAAATTGTCCTTTGTTTTTTATTCCTTGGTCATTTAGTCGAGTAGTTAACTGATTCCTAAGTGAAATCATACATTTTTTCATTCTACTTTTTCATTAACCTTAGAGACACTAATATATATATATATATATATATATATATATATATATATATATATATGACAAACACGGCTGATCAAAGGATAGCGCAGATCAATCACGTCTTCTATTCTTAAAAATATAAGAGACTCAAATTGACTATTTGACATAATTTACAAAATTCAGATTAAGTAAAAGGAAAAATTGCCTAACGAAACAAAACTCACATAAGCTAAAATGGTAACAAGAAAATTATTGAAAAAGATAATTAGTCTACCACATTCCATTACGAGGGTGAAGAGGAATAAAGTAAAATACTACTTAAAGCAAAGCCATTTTGCTACGATGAATAAACTGGAGGAACGTTTTGACACAAAATATCTAACTAGATATGCGTTATTGAGATGATGAATATGTTCTACGCATTATAAATGTTGAATTGTGTGAAAAGAGTATTAAAGTTTATCTAAGCAAAAGCCATTTTAGCTCTTTATTCATAAATTTTATTGACATGCAGTAGAAGTGTCTGTATATTTCATTTGCATGAAGTATCAGCAATTATCAGACTAAGATTTTTCTCAGTACAAATATTTCATTCTTGTTGAAACGCTAGACGTTGTATAGTAGTTTCATTAAGACGTATACTACGCACTTTTAGTTACATGTAACCGTTTAACCTACAATTTCACATTTGCTTGCTGCTTTATTAATATTAAATCCATATATAGATGTTTATGACTTATGATTAGAAGTGATCATTTTCTGTTCTTGGTCATTGTGCACTTGTAGTGGTAAATCATCCCCAAAATACATAGTTGCATAGGCTCTCGACATCGACGCTGACCATGTTTGTTTTAGCGGACACTACTAGTTGATGACGCGCGGTCACGCATCACCACCAGATCACGACTGGAACCACTGTGAGTAGAATCTCTCTCTTGTTTGCCAGCCTAGACGCTGCTATCCCATTGAAGCTCTGTTTGCAATCAAATATAATTTCTCTTCCATCCATCAGTGTCTTCTGACTTCTTCTCATTCGTAAGAGTGAGTCCAATCGATAGAAGGGGCTCTGGTTGTATGACAAGCGTAACTTGGTCATATACCCGAGTACACTTCATTGGTGAGCGCGACGTGATCTGGACACGATCATTTACTGTAAGTTCGTTCCTTTATATAGTTTTTAACAGAGCATTATTGGTGTTTTTATTTTTTCCGGCATATTTTTCACAGTATCTTTGCATTTGCATACATTACTATTTTTATGATGTCAGATCAGACTCCTTAGCTAATTAGGATTAAAACCCTCTCACCTCCAAGCTTTTAGCTCATTCCTTTTTGGGCAGATAATATAGAAGCTTGGTTTTGCTACGCAAAAGCGGAATTTCGAGACCAATCTGTGACTGAACCACGCGTTCGATTTCTGGCGGTTGTAAGGTCATGTCCTCGTAAACTGAACAGGTACATCACCCCTTCTTTTTCCAGTCCCGACTGCCTAGAACCGTGCGAACAGCTCAAAAGATCAATTCTCAAACGTGGAGACTTGTCCGACAGACAACGTCTTGACGAGTCGTTTTACACCATTGAGCTTGGTAGCGGTTCACCCACGGAAATGTTATTGCGTATGAAAGAGGTAATTGGTCAATGCACGTTCGATGAAGGTCTCTTCCGTCAACTCTTTCTATCAAAACTGCCACAACAAGTGCAAGCAGTATTGGTAACATTTAACAACAACCCAGTAGATGAACTAGCTTCATCTGCTGATCGAATTCTGGAGATCACCAGAACTCGCCACAATGAGGTTTGTTCCGTTACGGAAAAACCTCACGAGACCGAAAACGAAATAACCGAATTGTGCAATACTCTTTCTCGTTTCCTTGATTTACAGGAACAACGTCGACCAAGCAATCCTCGACGACGAAGTTCATCACGCAAAAGATACTGATTTCGACCTCAACGAAGAAAACATTCACATTGATGTTGGTACCTCAACACCTATGGCAAGGACTCAAAGAAGTGTAGAGACCCCCTGTAGTTTCCATAGCCACAAAAACACTGTTGATGCGTCGGCAAAATATCCCGCCGTCACGCGTTGGCGGCAGCCGTAGCTGGTGAAAACAACTGCCTGTTATTCATCACCGATGTGATAACGAATGTTTGCTACCTCGTCGATACTGGCGCAGAAGTCAGCGTTTCTCCTGCAACTTCATCTGATTGCCAATATGAAGCCGCATTTAATCTACAGGCAGCCGACGGAAAACAAATAGCCAGGTATAGAAAAAACATGTCTTCTTGAATGTGGGCTTGCGCAAACCCATACACTGCATTTTCACTATCACCGATGTGAAGATACCTATCATAGGCATAGATTTATTAGGCCACTACAACTTGCTTGTGGACCCTTGCAAAAGAGGCTAGTAGGCGGTAACACAAAGCTCTACATGCGTGTAACTACTGCCAAAGGTTGAAGCCCATGTCGTCTTCGCTTTAAACATTTAAATAACTTTTATTTTCAGCCAATACTTGACAAGTATCCGGATCTGAATAAGGCGACGTCGAAGTTATCATGTATAACCAGCAATGTTGCACATCACATCACGACTACAGGTAAACTTGCATTCTCCAGATCACGCCGACTAGCACCCGAAAAATTAAGGATCGCGAAAAACGAATTCGATCATATGATTGACCTGGGAATAAACTCCCCATTCAGTAGGCCATGTTCGTCTCCGTTACATTTGGTCCCGAATAAAGAGAGCAGTGAATGGCGTCCTACCGGTGATTACCGACGTCTTAACGCACAAACTACGCCTGATCGTTACCCTTTACCACACATCCACGACCTAACGGCCACGTTGAAGGAAATGACAATATTTTCGAAAATCGACCTAGTAAAGGCGTACAATCAAATACCGATGGCCGAGAATGACATACCCGAAACGGTTATTGTAGCCTTATTCGGTCTTATCGAATTCCTCCGAATGCCCTTCGGTTTGAGAAGTGCAGCACAAACATATCAGCGTTTCATCAACGACGTGTTCCGCGGTCTTGACTATGTCCATGCATATGTCGACGACTGCTTGATAGCAAGCCCAGACGAGGAAACACATATCTAACATCTAGACAGCTTTTGAAAGACTGCAGCAATACGGAATTACTATTAATATACAAAAATGTCAAATCGGAACAACCTCGTTAGACTTCCTGGGGCATACCATTGATGCTAATGGTATATAGCCTCGAAAACATAAGGTGGCGGCAATTCTGGAGCATCCGGAACGAACAATTACTAAGCAGTTACGACCTTTCAACGGGTTGGTAAGTTTCTACAGACGATTTATCCCCAACTGTGCATATATTGTAAAACCACAAACGGATCATCTTCGTGGGAATAAAAAGGTAGTCACAATGGATTCAGAATCAAAGAAAGCCTTCGTTGCAACTAAAGAGCCAATAGCCAATGTAACTATCCTAAAACACTACAATACTGAAGTTTTCGACAGCATTGCGATAGAAGCTTCTGACTCAGCCATTAGCGCAGTTCTACAAAAAGTGGATTTGCGAAGCATGGCGACCTTTAGCATTCTTCTCAAGACGGTTAAACGACACTGAATCGAGATACAGCTCTTTTAGACGTGAACTACTAGCCATGTACTGTGCTGTACGACATTTTCAACCTTCCATCGAAGGCCGGAAATTTACAATATTCACCGACCATAAACCACTAACGTTTTCAATGAAGTTTATCTTCAGATAAGTACTTTCCACGAGGGTCGCGTCATCTAGACTATATCTCCCCATTCTCTACTGACATACGATATTAGTCTACGGAACGACTCTTCGACTCCCAGATGAGTTCGTGGAAACCGCTTCCTACTCGAAAAATCTGGATCTGAATTCTTACGTGAACCGGCTTACAGATGCTATGTGTTCAGTTAAGCCAGTTCAAACTCGACAACAGTCGACAGACACCTTTATCCAACCTGCCTTTAAATATAGTACACACGTTTTCGTACGTCGTGATGCTGTACGCCGACCTCTCGACGCAACTTACGAATGGCCATACAAGGTTCTTAAACGTAAAACAAAGTACTATACGATTAACAAGAATGGCCACGAGGATAACGTCAGCATTGACCGCCTCAAAGCAGCCTACCTAGAAGGTAAACCTTTTGGTGTCGAATTCACTACAACACCCTTGAAACTTAACATGAACGAAGTCACTACGCCTCAAGCAACGACTAACACGCAAGTGGAAATATCGAAGAGCTCCATAACGCCGAGAGCTACGCGTTCTGGTAGAAATGTACGATTTCCAGAACACCTAAACGGATACTATGTATACTAATTTCATCCCGATTCCCACTACCTACGTACGTATAACAATTTTTTGTTGTCTTAAAAGAAATAATAACAAAAACATAATAAACAAAAATCGATAAACCCATTATTATTTTTTTTTAAATTTACGGTGTGCATTTCATACATTTTCGTGTCAAAAAAAGCGTTTGATTATTTGTTGTCAGTGTTCAACACGTTTTGTTTTCTATAGACGCCTTGAGCTAACAATTAGTTTTTTCGTACACAAACTGCGCAGATTTAAATTTTATTTTTTTCTTTTCAACTTCCAGGCCGCCTGGAAACAAACAGAAGAACGCGAAAGGTGAAATGATTTACTATGTACAAACATTTTATGCAAAGACACCATAGCGTAGAGACTGACGTCCAGAAGCTGCACAACGTCGCAAGCCATCGAAGAAACGTTTACCAATGTCTAACGCATTAGGTTTAATCCTTTGGCTGGTATGTCTTTGGGCCCTCATGAACCCATTATGGGGGGGGATTAGCTGTAGCGGTAAATAATTCCCAGAATAAATAGTTGCATAGGCTCTCGACATCGACGCTGACCATGTTTGTTTCAGTGGACACTACTAGTTGATGACGCGCGGTCACGCATCACCACCAAATCACAACTCGAACCACTGTGAGTAGCATCTCTATCTAGTTCGCTAGCCTAGACGTTGCTCTCCTACTGAAGCTCTGTTTACGATCAAATATAATTTCTCTTCCATCCTTCAGTGTCTTCTAATTTTTTCTCATTTGTAAGAGTGGGTTCAATCGCTAAAACTTGCTCTGGTTGTATGACAAGCGTAACTTGGTCATATACCCGGGTACACTTGACACACGTGGGCATAATAATTTATTTACTATACATCTTTATGTTAGTATTCTTTTTCAAAGTGTGATTTTGCTAAGAAGACAGGAAACTAGTTATTTTTCATGCAATTATTCTCATTTTTGATATTTTTTATTAATTGTAAAATAAGCGGTAACCGGTTCTGCTCTTGATTTCCTCCTCTCTGACCTTGGTAATTGTGATTGGTTGTAGTGTCATTTTAGTGTGCTAATTACTCTAATCGCTACAAGGTCGCTTTTGTAACTATATATACAGAGTTGGGATATAACAGAAATGAATCTCCCTAGTGCTGAGCTCGTGTCTTCTTGATTTTGGCTTGGGGTGAGTAATCAGTTATCGAGTTGTTGGTCACGATTGCGATTATCAGTTGGCGTAGAAAAATTTGCAGATTAGAGTTGCAGTTAGTTCACGTAAAACAGTTGGTGGTTTTCCAGTTATAACAGATTTAACTTTGGTATCACATATATGAACTTCTCGTCTATAATCTCGCTGATTTGATTGCTTACTGGACTGGCATCAATTCTAATACATTTATATGAAAATTACAGTTACTGACTTCTCCATTATAGGCATATGTTATTATCCTCAAATGTGTTTAGGGTTAAATGTTAATATAAAGGTTTGTCAACGTATATTAATTATTGTTGTGATGCGCGAAATTTGCAGTTGGTTTTCACCCCGTCGCCAACTGTTGTGATGCTAGATTTTTGAGGGTTTCGTGAGCGAACGCTTTCACTGATATTTGTACCTCAGACGTATACCGCGACTTGTTCCCTTCACAGCCAGCAGCTATTACAAAAGACTAAGCTAGTAGGAAGATTGTATTGTGGAGCAAAAGTAATTGCTTTCATGAATTGTAATTAATCATGTCCCTTTTTTTCCGAGTACTTTTTAGTTGTACACAACCAAGCTGATTATGCAAACCCACTGGACCATACCAGTTCTTTTCAAAAAGGGGAGGTGTTATGCCGGAATACAAAGAAGCGTAACAAACTTTCAGAACTCTTGTTTCGAACACTATTTCATTTATTCGAACTTTCTGTAATGTGAACATTTTGTTTCTATTATTGTTACGCTCCGCTTGCCCTATCCTCCCGGTTCAGCATAATTACTGTTATTACATTGTCTCTTATTATGAACTATAGTTAATTAGTTGTGTACAAGTTGCTCCTATTCACTACCACTATTTCCCTCGTTCTGTAATCATGTTAATTTTCTAATTGGTTTGTTGTGTGGTCTGAATTTGTGTATATATAAAAGAATGCTTGGAATATAATATGATTCTGTCTGGCTGATCTATTGGCTCGCATTCTTCTTATTTCGGGTTGGGACTAAGTGGGCACAGGGCAGGCGCGCACTAACCTACTAGGCACCAGCCATCGGCAATCGGCCATCCAATCACCCAATATCTTGCGTCATAACAGTTGGCGACTACTAACCGAATTGAAAGTAGTAATAAATTCAATTGTAACGAATTAGTTACGAAGAAATAAGCTATACAGAAGAACACACTATTATAACAAAAGCTTCTCTTTATCAGTATTATCACATCTCCTGAACTGTATTCTACAGAATATATTTCACTACAGAATATTCTGTAGCAAATGTAGAAGCCACTTTACGTTTGCATATTGACATGCTAAATCACATTATGGTTTATGCATATAACACTCCCTAACTGCACCAATATTCATAGTTGTGTATCTATTTAGATGTAATTTGAATATCCTCTGTAGATATGGAGCAGCCAAATATAAACTCTAAAATAACATGTCAAATATTGTACTTTCCTGTGTAGTATGTGTGTCCAATTTTTGACTTAACACAATTTGAAGGTTACTTATTTCCTTGTTTGTCTCAATTCTGTGCTTGTTGCAATTACGTTGTATTCAAACATAACTCTCATAATATTCATCGTTACTGACTTGTGCGATTGTTTGTAAATATATATTAGTCTGCCAGCTATAGAGTGGTTTACAGATAATTTGGAATTATATTATCACTGAACATAATACTATCATAATGCTATGTAAACAAGCATTAAGAAATCATGTACCAAAGGGGAATAGAACACGTAGTCCACGTAAGACAAGCATAGCTAATGCATAATCATAACTTAAGCTGTAGTCTGCTATCCTAAAGATAGATAAATTTTGCTCTTTGAACCAGTTCATATTTAATTAACGGAATCTGCTTAACCACTTTTAAGGGAATAAACGCTCGTTTAGTACTACTTTCTCTAGCTGGTTGTTTTTTATGTTCATTTTGTCATAATTATCATTGTTTACAATACGATATAATAGTATATCTTTCAATAACAATATTTCCGTTTATTTTGACAGCCAGTCTATTAGTAATGTTAATCTTTCCGATTTGCCTTTTAAGTCTACTGACCTCATACTATAGTTTAAACGACCAAAGAATTATACTTTCTGCAAACAACATAACAGGAAAAAATGTTTAAAGAAGTAGAAGACTAGGTACGAGAAGTATTTCTGTCACTTTCTAAAACAATTCGCATAATTACATGAAGTAACCACTTGCAAACGGTGCTAGAAGACAAAATCGTCAAAAAAGAGCTTTTATAAGCTATAGCTTCGTAAACTGAAGCTGAAGCTACAAAATCTGATCTTTGGTATAGGGCAGCAATAATGTTTGCATATTTTATTTTCAGAAAGCAATAATTGTTTTTGAAATATCGAACTTTGTCTGATTGTCGCATTTATGTGCAAATTGAGTACTTTGGCATTATAATCGTAACGGTTTAACTTTTGAACTGAGATAAGCCATTAGTTACATTCACGAATAATTTCATATACCCTTCATTCTGACTTTTATAATGCATCGACTGTTGTTTGTGAATAATCACTGTTTGTTGAGGAAGTAACAGGGCCTATAAATTCTAGTAAAAACCATCTAAATCACACAATCTACTCATAAGTGAAAGATTTTAAAATACTCTTTTACTCACCAGTAACTAAATTAACACCGGCAGCATCGATGAAATCGTGAAGACGGCAGATCGTGTATACGAAATCACATGTTACTAAGCTGTAACAAACATCATTAGGCCACCAGTGAAAAACAAGTATGACACACTCGAAAGTAAGATTGAAACGTTATGTTAGGGGTTCAATACTATGAGACTAAGACACGATTCATTGCGATGACAGAGAAGCAAATCCACAACTTACTTACGCCCGTCACCCTTCCCAGAGAAGGATAGGCCGAAAGGAGACGTCAATATTTTTCAGAAAAAACCACTTCGAATACCATTTATAAATACCATCTCAAATTTAGCGATTTAGCTAGGCGATGCGGTTTACCATATGATTCGACAAACAGAGTTTGGAAAGAAACAAGGTAAATGGTTATTAGAGGCTACCAATTCCGAAGAAGGTTCGTGAAACTGCCGATAATTCTTTGTTATGGGCGTGTAGCGGTAAATAATCCCCAAAATAAATAATTGCGTATGCTGTCGACATTGATGCTGACCATGTTTGTTTCAGTGGACACTACTAGTTGATGACGCGCGGTCACGCATCACCACCAAATCACAACTCGAACCACTGTGAGTAGCATCTCTATCTAGTTCGCTAGCCTAGACGTTGCTCTCCTACTGAAGCTCTGTTTACGATCAAATATAATTTCTCTTCCATCCTTCAGTGTCTTCTAATTTTTTCTCATTTGTAAGAGTGGGTTCAATCGCTAAAACTTGCTCTGGTTGTATGACAAGCGTAACTTGGTCATATACAGGTATACACTTCAGGCAGAAGTTGGAGTGACTTTTTTCTAAAGAATGTTGAATTGAGAGTCACTGACGTACTGCGCAGAACTTTCGCAGATAAAACATAAACCTCAATGTTGTCCAGCGTGGGAGCTATAACATTAAAAATTAGAAAACATGGATGATGATATGTGGAACATAACTTGTGTATGAATATAATTTTCAACTTCGCTCTAGTAGCAGGAGTAATAGTTTGGTGGAAACAACTTGCAAGACTTTATATAAGCAGCATATAGCACAACGTTACAGAATGTAGCCTCAATGGATTGCTAATAAAGAACAAAAAAAGGCTCTTGAAGAATACGTGGGAAAAAAGTTGTTAAGCAAAGGAAGACAATCTGAAACAAGGCTGGGATGAAGAGGACATGGATTTTCAGGTAGATAAGAGAAAATTAGACACAAGCAATTTATTCCATCATGTCATTCCATGAAGCAGACCATTCCTCCTCCTCAATTAGTCGTTCTTAATAATAGCTCTAATTATCGACACCAACTTCCTACATCACTATAAATTGTAAATCTTTCTAAAACAGTATGAATTACACAGCTTTGATTTAGACGTTTGCATAAAGATACAGCCACTCATTTCCATGTTTGTCTCGATTCATCCATCTATACTTTTCCTGCCCTGTCAAAATGTTCTTGGTTACTGAAGTTAGTATACAATGTTACAGAAATAAAACATGGAATCTTGCATCACAGTAACACGAAGGAATTACCATCTATTTACTTCCAACCACGCAGATTAAATTCAAAGACACTGGCAATCTGTGAAGCCAAATTCAGTAAGCTACCTGAATCGAGCATCATCCGCCCTTCAGATAGTACTTATACATTCCCTATACTCACAGTTCCATAGAAAAATTGACAGATAATGCTGTTTTGGGGATCAATGCACACTCAGTAAAGAAATTATTTAAGATAGACGCCCTATTTCTAACATATTGTAAATTGTCTACAGTGTGTCTAACTCACAAATTTGTGACCATTTTCTTATTTCCATTGTTCCAGCAGCTATAACAAAGACTGCAATATTAATTCTTTTTACTAATTACAAGAGCCCCTCCTGCCCTTTGATCTACTAAATATCGTACATACCTCCAAAAGATTCGCTGACAAAGTAATTTTCCGTTTGCCTATCGTACACGCATAAAATGCTTATTTGCTGGTAATTAGTGCAATAGCAGAAGGATATACTAACATCTTTAACGACTTTTCCATAAACTGAACAATACGGCGTGGTCGTTTAATCAATCAATCAATCAATCAATGCCTATTACCCCATGTAGAGCATAGGCTGCCAACCAGCATTCTCCAACCAACTTTATCTTCAGCTTTCCTTACAAGCCCTTCCAAAGAGCTCTTCATTCTCTTCATGTCTATCTCCGATTCCCGACGCAGTGTATACTCGGGTCTCTCTCTTTTCCTTTGACCATCACGGTTCCATGTTAATGCTAGTCTTGTGACACAATTTGATGGTTTCCTCAATGTGTGTCCCATCTACCCCCACGTCTTTTTCTAATTTCTTCCTAGGTTAGAAGTTGATTTGTTTCCTGCCATAGAAGCTTGTTGTTAATGGTTTTCCGTCGTTAACGCAGGTAAATACAATTCGTTCCGTTTTTTTCTTACAAATGTCGTAAACTTTTAGGGCATTGCTCTTGTTCCAAGAGCAGTAAATTTTTATTAAAAAATATCCTGTGTCTGACCCTGTTGAAAAACACCGCAAATTCGTGGAATTAGTAAACCTTGTTTTTTCTCCATTGTAAGTAGATACCACGATCCCTAAAGAATCTTCTCAAAGGACATCCCAGACAATTTGATTAAAGTGAATCAGTAAAGCTTTAGAACATTTGGAAGATATTCTAAGTTTTATTAATCTACATTTCCGGCAATGTAACTCAACACTGTTAGCTTTAACTAATGATGCATTAAAAATTGGTGTTGGATCCGTGTTACAGTTCAGTGTCAACAAACCATGGTAAGCTTTGTCATTTTTCATTGTAAGACTAAACTATTGGAATTTTATCTGGCTTCTAAGGAATTATGCGATACGCTTAAGATAGTAATATTTATCATTTTCATACATTGGTATTTAGTTGCCAATGCATTTGCTGCAAAATATGACATCAAGTGCATGAGAATAATTCCCCCTCTCTAGCTTACGGTTCATTCAGACGATCCTATAGATAATTAAAGGCAGCCCTAATGACTGTGCACACCCGCAACTAGTGGAGTGACAAATTTTGATTGAAACTTTAGCATCGGATTGGCAGGGCTTGGGCAGTTGTTTTATTCAGATGGTTTCTAAGACCGAATTCCCCCCACAGCTCTTCTAGGGTTGCTGCCGGTCCCAAACCCAGGTAAAGGAGGAGGGTTGGGCATAGGGCTAGCACCCCTATCCCGTAAAACAAGCTTGATAAAAAAACGCTAACTAGAATTAACAAACTAAACTATTTAAACTTTGCCCTGGGAGTGGAGGACAGACAGACAGATACAACGCAGAACTTCGTACGTACGTACATTAGTTCAGGTTGCCATATCACATCAGCACAGAGACGTAACTGTCAGTTCAAATCCAAGAGTGATAGCGATAGTAGAAGTATTAGCAGTAATGCAGTAAGTTAGGGAGCGAAGATATGATTCGAAAAGTATAATTCAGTGAGATAAATTTGAAAGGAGAAAGAGAGAATTCAGAAGGTTAGATTTTGAGAGAACACAAAGGGTGAATGCACCTGCGCCATTGCAAACGATTCTGAGCCATGTCGTTCAAGGTCTCTAACCATTGGTGACTTTCGTCTCGCGGACCCCAACCATGCAGCCTACATCTACCAACATGACTTAGTCCACTTGTTAGTGACTTCATCGATTTCTGCCATGTTTTGGTTTGGCCGCCTCTAGCTTTCTTCCAACCTATTCCTACGCCGCAAAACATAGCTCGTCGAGGCAGACGGTAGTTAGACATGCGTAACACATGTCCCAACCACCTCAACTGATGAAGTTTCAATACTTCATCTATTGATTTGCCCTCCTTTCCTAGAACCCGTTTCCTAACGACAGCATTGCTCACTCGGTTGTCCCACGATACTCGAGCAATGCTTCGGAGACACCTATGATCGAAGACCAGTAACCTACGAATGTCTTTTACTCTTAACGACCATGTTTCACTCCCGTATAGTAGGACAGAGCGAACTGCTGCACGGTACACTCGTCCTTTGGTTAGCGAGCGGATATCTCGCCTGCGCCATAAGTGACGCAACTTGGCAAAAGCCAATCGAGCTTTCTGTATCCGTGCTGAGATTTCGTCAGTCACCAGGCCATCAGCACTGGTGAGACTCCCCAGATACGTGAAGCGGTCTACACGTTCGACTACTTCACTCCCTATCACTAGTTCAGGTGCCGATGCAACCTAATCCTGAAGCAACATTTTGCATTTCGAGGGGGAAAACCACATCCCGAACATGCTTGCATTGTTGCTCAGGGTAGTCAGAAGACTCTGCATTTTGTCAGCGTCTTCACCAAATAGGACTATGTCATCAGCATACTCTAAGTCAGTTAGCGAGACTCCTGGTAGAAAGTCAACTCCTGAAAAATCAGACGAAGACATGGTTATATCTAGGATCATGTCTATAACGAAATTAAACAAAAATGGGGAAAGTGGACATCCCTGACGGACACCACTTGAAGTGAGGAATCCCGATGACAGTTCACCATAAGCTCTCACTCGACCTGTAGTTTTAGAGTAGTGAGCTTGTATAAGGTTAATGTACTTCTTTGGTATACCTTTCAATGACAGACACTGCCACAGAACCTCACGATCGACAGAGTCGAATGCCGCCTTTAGGTCCAGGAAGACAACTATTGTAGGACGCCTAAATGTGTCTGTGTTCCAGGACCTGTCGCAGTAGTGAAGATGTGGTCTATACAGCCACGTCCAGGTCTGAATCCAGCCTGGTTTTCTCTAGTCTGCTCTTCACGAGCTCTAGTTAGGCGTCTAAGTATAATCGAGGCTAACAATTTAGAAACTATATTAGTCAGACTGATTCCCCTGTGATTGTCACAAGAAGACTTTTGTCCTTTCTTATAAATTGGGACAATCAGGGATTGAGACCAGTCAGATGGTATTACGCCCAGCTCCCAGATTCTACCTAAGATTTCAGTCAATCTAGCTGCTAAAACTGAACCACCATCCTTAAAAATTTCAGGGGTAAGCCTATCAGGAACTGCTTCTCTACCCCGCTTCAGATTTCTTATAGCCTTCTCAACTTCATAAAGACTAGGAGGAGTTAAATCGATTTGCCATTCAGGATGACTGGGGATCGTGGGCAACCAAAGTGTGGCTGAAGGCCAGTTGAACTGATCCCTAAAGTGTTCCGTCCATCGGTCCAATCTCCTAGACTGAGAATGAATTATAATTCCATCCTTTTCCGAGATAGTCTCACTCACGTTCGGATCCCTAATAACAGTTTCCTTGATAAGTCGAAAAAGGTTGCCTACTGCTGCCTATCGCCGCTGCCTTTTCCATCGTTTTTGCTTTCGCCACCCACCACTGTTCACGGTCGTTGCGTAGGCTTTTTATCAGCCTGCACTTAAGCTCACTTCGCTCTTCATCATGTTCAGAACCAGGTGGGATGAGTTTACGAGCATCCATCAGTCCGGTGGATGCTACTGCCCTACCCTTTACAGGCAAGGTTATTTGTGGAGACTTTAATATGCCTGATATCTCATGGTCTCCCGCCAAGGCACCGAAGCGCTATGACTTACCTATGGAAAGTCCTAGAGCTTGGTGGCTGGTTACAGTATGTTCGTAGCCCTACCAGATACAAAAACACTTTGAATTTAGTTTTTACACATGAACTCACCCCATGTACCGTCCATTACAGGGAAACAATTCCCAGGTAGTGACCACAATATCGTCATGTGCAACTTCAACTTAGAAACTACAAAGTATAGATATCCGGTTACAATACCCAGCAGACCCCTCCATAAGACTAACTGGACGAGCTTTATGGCTTACTTCAGACGCCTTGACTGGAACAACTATTTCATGGAAAATGATGCTGATAAGCTGACTGATATACTCTACTACAACACTTACAATACGCTTGACATAGTTGCACCTATAAGATATACTAAACCCAAAATTCCAAAATGCATGCTTATCACCACTACTGCACGAAGAAGCCTACGTAGACATGCATCTAAATTCTACAAGTTTAAATATTTTTCCTCTCTTATAACTATGAAGGAAATATATATAAAGGCTGAGGCGGACCGCATACAGATGGAAATCGCACTAGAAAAACAGGCTACCATACATAATAACCCTACAAGACTTCTCAAGACCCTCCTGGAACAAAATCAGTAGCACTAAGATAAAGGGTGGAAACCTCTTTATCTGTGGCAATAAAATATATGATGACCCTTGCCATATGGCTGATTTATTCAATGAGCACTTTACCACTACACATACCGTCGAAAACCGCATAGATGGGAACGAACCTATTACGCCACTACCATGCGAAATAAGGGAGATAACTTTTGTTGTGAACAGAAAAACAACGGAAGTTATTTTTGAGAACTCTATTCAACTTATTCAGAGCTCATGAAAAAACTAACACTTATTTTTGCTCTTAGTTCATTCTACTAATCTTAAGCTTCCGTTTGATGTATGACTCATCGTCATACCATTTTCTGTTCCGAAGTTATTGTAATTTAAACGTAGCCTTTGCTACATCATTCCCCGACCTTTATCCCCTGTTTCGGACATATTTGTATTTGAAAAATTGTTCTACGTTGTGGTCCTGTAAATCATCTATATTATTCATGCATTTTTGTACACTAATCGACAATCGCATGGCTATCGCATTGGAGTGGTATTAGCAGGTGAATAATCGTGTTCCAGCCAACTCGTCTTCTCTCTCTCGCGCTAGAAAACCAATCAGGTGAACGAATAGTTTCCGTCTCTCTCTCTACCCCTAATTATTTAGTCTAACCCGGAACTCACGCGATATCATCCTCAAGGTTAGTCATTCGACCTATCACTGTCAAGGTCTTGACCTACTTATCGACAAGTCGCTTAATCGCACATCATATTAGTGGGTGGATAGAACCAAAGGACACAACAAAAGTGGCGACGGGTATCTTGCAGTTATCAAGGTCATAACAAGTGGCAACTGCGCTTTTTTTTATCAATTTTTCAAAATGTCTGTGTCCTTGGACGACCTTAAAACTATTCTACAAATTCAGCAAGCGCAGAGTGATGCAAATCAAATGAAGCTGTTGGATGCATTGATACAGAAGCTATCATCTCATTCAGTTTCTACTTCACAGTCAGATAAATATGAAAGCATTGTGAATTCTGTTTCTGAATTCAATTATGATCCCGAAAATGGCATTGTTTTCGACTCCTGGTTTCTTCGTTACGAAGACATGTTCCGGGTCGACTGTTCAGATCTCGATGATGCAGCGAAAGTGCGTCTACTCCTTAGAAGACTTGGAACACGTGAATACAACAAATATATGAATTTCATTCTCCCTCAAAATCCTCGAGATATATCCTTTAATGACACAGTCAACATATTATCTAAAATTTTTGGGGAACAGTCTTCGCTATTCAACATTCGCTATCAATGTTTTCAAATATCTGAATCACCATCTGACGATTACCTCACTTATGCTGGCAAAGTAAATCGAGAATGTGAACGTTTCAAATTGAATGAAATTACTGCCGATCAATTTAAATGCTTGATATTTATTTGTGGATTGAAAAATCCAGAAGATGTGGATGTCCACACCAGAATTCTGGCACGTATTGAGCAGGAACCCAGCATCACTCTTCAAATGGTCACAACCGAGTGTCAACGGTTGTTGAATCTCAAACACGATACTGCCATGGTTCAACAGAAGGAGAAATTTTCAGATTTTGGTTCCATAAATGCTCTCAAATCCTCTAAATCTCCTAAACACAAAACAGCAAGTGCTAAACAACCTTTTGGTAAGCCGCCATCACCCTGTTGGCTTTGTGGAGCATGGCATTTTGTGAAATTATGTCCATTCAAGAATCACAAATGTCGCCAATGTCATCGCATTGGTCACAAGGAGGGTCATTGCCAATCAAAGAAAAGCCAGTCCAAAAGTGGTAGCAGAAATACGAAACGACATTCACAGCTCCAAATCAAAAGCACTTTCGCGACATTCAGAGTTGGTTTTCAAAGTAAACGAAAGTTTGTAAGCTTATTGGTAAATGGAAAGCCTATACGTCTCCAATTAGATACGGCTTCTGATATTACTTTGATCTCCAAGAACACGTGGCGCAAGTTAGGATGCCCACGCATTCAGCCAACCGAACATGTTGCCAGAAATGCTTCAGGAGATATAGTTAAGCTCACCGGAGAAATCATGTGCGAAGTACAGTTCAGAGAACATAAATTCATTGACGTTTGTTATTTGACAAACCGGCATGATTTGGATCTATCGGGCTTAGACTGGATCGAGAAGATTCATCCTTTGAATGAGTTATTAGATGAGGTATGTTCTTACAAGCCCCCTTCTGAATCTATCCAAAATTCGCATATTTCTAAATCAAATGCTTCCGATGTAATATATTCTCATATTTCTAAATCAAATGCTTCCGATGTAATATATTCTCATATTTCTCAATCAAATGCTTTCGATGTAATATGTTCTCATATTTCTGAATCAAATGCTTCCGATGTCTCATGTTCACATGATATTTCTGTTCCAAATGACTCCTATGAAACATGTTCTAATTCTAAATCGAATACCTCCGATGTATCATGTTCTCATTACATTTCTAAACCCAATGCTCCTGATGCGACATGTTCTCATATCTCCAAATCGATTACTTCTGATGTATCATGTCCCCATGTTTTTTCTGAGGCGGAAAATTCTGATCCTCTGTTTTCTCATCATGATATCAATTCAGTTGCCTCCAGCAAAGTATCCTCCCATAGGATCCCAAAGTCTCATGCATTTTCTAATGTTAATTCCGCGCCAAAACCACCCACTTTCTCTCAAACGTCCATCGCATCTCACGTAACTAATCTTCGATAAAAACAAATTGACAAGGGAAGAAGAAACCGAAAGATGGAGACGCAAGACAAGACGTAGAGTTTTCCAAATCAACAAAAAGGTATACGTCCGCGACTTCCGATATTCGCCCCCGCAACGGACCAGTGGACGAATACTTAAGAGACAAGGAAGTGTAATGTATGTGGTAGACGTTGAAGGTCTAAAGTGGGTGCGTCACGCAAATCACATTCTGGAACATGCTGCGGCTTTTCATGAAACAGAGAGACTGAACACATTATGGGAAATTTTCCTTGACAGTTTTGATATGGAGAACGTAGCAACGCAGATAAATGCACAGCTGGAACAAAATCCTGTTAAGAGATCAATGCGCAAACGCCGGAGACCAGAGATTCTCCAGGTGGATCCAAAAAGAAGAGCTTACGTTTCTGAGGACAGATATCAGTGATGATATCTTAGATATTACTCCACATTGGTTACTAATTGTTTTTTTTCTTCTTCTTTTTTGTTCCAGTTAACCGCGTTGGTCACGCCTGCAAAGATCACAACGCTAGTCGCTTCCCAGAGTCCAGCAGTCAGACTTTATTATTTTTTTTTTCAAGGGGGAAGATGTTGTGAACAGAAAAACAACGGAAGTTATTTTTGGGAACTCTATTCAATTTATTCAAAGCTCATGAAAAAACTAACACTTATTTTTGCTCTTAGTTCATTCTACTAATCTTAAGCTTCCGTTTGATGTATGACTCATCGTCATACCATTTTCTGTTCCGAAGTTATTGTAATTTAAACGTAGCCTTTGCTACATCATTCCCCGACCTTTATCCCCTGTTTCGGACATATTTGTATTTGAAAAATTGTTCTACGTTGTGGTCCTGTAAATCATCTATATTATTCATGCATTTTTGTACACTAATCGACAATCGCATGGCTATCGCATTGGAGTGGTATTAGCAGGTGAATAAACGTGTTCCAGCCAACTCGTCTTCTCTCTCTCGCGCTAGAAAACCAGTCAGGTGAACGAATAGTTTCCGTCTCTCTCTCTACCCCTAATTATTTAGTCTAACCCGGAACTCACGCGATATCATCCTCAAGGTTAGTCATTCGACCTATCACTGTCAAGGTCTTGACCTACTTATCGACAAGTCGCTTAATCGCACATCATATTAGTGGGTGGATAGAACCAAAGGACACAACAACTTTCACAATAGAAAATATTATGAAGGCCATCACTACGCCTAAAGCACTCAAACGCCTTGGGCCCTGATGGTATACCAGCCAATGTACTCAAATATGGTGGTGCTGACTTCCACCTGGCACTTCTTAAACTATTTACAATATCACTCTCCACTGCATGCTACCCTACCTTATGGAAAACTACATGTGTCATTCCCAAGTTTAAATCCGGACCTGTAGGAAATATAGAAAACTACAGACCTATCAACCTTACCTCTGTTGTATCAAGAGTAATGGAAAAAATAATCAAGGTGGAATTACTCCGTTATCTACTTAAGAACGAACTGCTCTCCCCCTCCCAACATGGATTCTTAAAAACTAGGTCTGTTGACACATGCATGCTAGACTATCTAGATGACATAACTACGCATCGAGACAAAAGATTTCTGGTATCCGCTTTATTTCTCGACTTCAGTAAAGCCTTTGACAAAGTCCCGCATAAACGACTACTCATTAAGCTAAAGTCATACGGGGTCAAAGACCCACTTCACTCATGGTTCGCATCTTTCCTAGAAGGAAGACAGCAAACAGTAAAGTATAATAATAGCCTCTCATTACCTAAACCAATTACTAGCGGCGTAATACAAGGAAGTGTACTGGGTCCTTTATTGTTCATCATTTACATAAATGACATAATTAACGTTATAAAACATGGTCGGCCGTATTTATATGCGGATGATCTCAAGATAGTATATAGCTATACACCGGATGTTTTAGAAGACATGACTATAATTCAAAAGGACCTCGCTAGCCTAACTACCTGGAGCCAAAAATGGCAACTACCACTTAACCATAGTAAGTGTGGAATCATGCACATAGAAGACCATAACCCCCAGTTCACGTTTTATCTAAATGGGTCTAAAGTCCAAATACTCCAATCAACAAGCGACTTGGGCATCAAATACTCAGGTAACTTGAAGTTCACAGAGCACGCCTCCTCTATAGTCTCGAAAACTAGAAAATTAACAGGCTTTCTTCTTAAAAACTTCTTCACAAGAGAGGCTAAACTTACTTTGTTTAAGATATGTGTAAGACATACACTCGAGTACTGCTCATTTATCTTCTCGAGCATGAATAGCATAGACAGAACACGTATAGAAAGCGTACAAAGAAGTTTTACACGTCGAATTCTAGGAACTAACAGCAACATCAACTACACGACTAGATGTAAAACACTCTCCTTAGAACCCTTGAGTCATCGCCGACTACGACATAACTTAATATTTTTTTATAAAATTATCACCGGAATATCATTCTCAGCCTTCTCTCCTCAATGAAACCAAACGCCTAGATACGATCTTCGAAACTACGAGGCATAATTACTTATCAATAAATACCAAGCACAACAACGCTGTAAGTTATTTATCGTACTCTACAGCAAACTCTGGAATAAGCTACCACAAAATATTCGCACTACTGACTCTATCCTAAGGTTCAAACGACTGATCACCACATACCTAGAATCTATAGACTTATACAAATTCGTTGACGACTTACCACTTAACGTTGATTCAACCAGCAAGGCTCTAAAACTACAAACACTACATAGTGACTAAAAAATAAAAATAAAAAAAAAGCGATGGAAAAAAGTTCTGGTTTAATACTGATTATTTTACTCTCACTAATTAAAAATTCGTTTATATTCTTTCTGTTTCATATATTCCTCTATATCACTGTCGACCCGAGTTTGCGATCTGCTCTCCTATGGAATTGGTCTTCTTTATGCAACTTACTCCCAACGATGGTTAAGAACGAAATTAACGCATCAATAACTCAACGTTCTAGACCAACCCACATAAATTGGCTCTTTTAACCTAATATCAAATACTCAGTGTTTTCAAGTTTCTGGATAGTCTCTATGATCCATTCTGCTTACCCACAGCCATTTTCTGCGATTACAGCACCACAGTCGTAAAACGCGCGAACGTATGCTGGAAGTGTTCTACAGTACATAACACATCTCTAATTCCTTAGCACTGCAAACTCTGGACCTTGTTATAGTTGACTGTATAAATATTAATTAATGTCTTCATATAGCATGATTTTCATAAAAATGACTCTCTATATATTCCCTGTTAAAAACAATCTATATCATTCTGATCATGCCTGTAAACTGGTATGCTCTCATGTACAAAATGCTACCTGAGAATAAACTATTATTATTATTATTATTACTGAAATCCACGGCTTCATCCTAGCCTTATGATTTACCTTACTAGCAGATATCACTGCTGTTTCCACAGCATTTTTGATATCATTCCAACCTGCTTCGGATGGCAATCGCTTACACGGTCGCCTAACTGTTTTTCTAGTTGTTCCTGAAATATATTCTTAGCTTTATTATCATTAAGTAAAACCCTAAGAGGCTTCATTGCAATGTTTTTTCTACGTCCAGTAAGCCTCAAACAAATACGCGCTCGCACTAGAGCATGATCTGAATCTAAACATGTGCCCCAGAACGAGCGATAGTCCTCTATCGAACCCCTCCATCGGTGGCTGATGGCGATGCGATCTAGTTGGGTCCAACGTTGAGACGATTTTGGGGGTCGCCAGGTCAAAAGATGTTTTTCCTTTATGCCTAAAGTTAGTATTCGCTAAAAACAGGCGGTTATCTGAGCATAGTTGCAACAGACGGTCGCCATTATCTGTTCTGTGAGCCGCAACACCATACATCTACCCAAGTGTCTCTCATTTTTCACTTAGTCTACCTACTTGAGCATTGAAGTCACCAGCCATTATAACTATATCAGAGCGCCTAGCTTTCCGGAGGAGGTCTGAAAGCTTGCTGTGAAACTCATCTTTCACCTCGTCTGAACTGCAGTCAGTGGGGGCATAGGCAGATACGACGAAGAGGCGACGACGAGTGTCCCTATCTTTCCGAGTTCCTAACTGTCCCGTTCAGTCGGACAGCGCACAAGCGACTATCTACAGGGATCCAGTCTAGGAGAGCTAGTTCTGCCCTACGACTCAATGCTATACCTACACCAGCGAGACCCCGGAAAGCAGCATCCGGGCTACCGGATACACGAAGCGTAAATTGGTCTGCTTCTTTATTTTGATACAGGTGAAATCAGGTTAATGATTGTACTAGGATTCTGTATGCGCGTTTCCGAGACGCAGCATACATCGATTGAGCGAGATTCCAAAGTCCTAGTTAAGGAAGCCTGTTGCCCTATTTGACTCAATGTCCGTACATTAGAAGCTCCAACATGTAGTCTAAATCGGGGTTTCAAGAGACCAGGAATGACTTTTCGTGAAGCTCGCATCGTTTGCATTAGCGGTGCAGTGAGATGAAAGAATGTGAGTAGAGTTAGTCGTAGAGATAAGAGAGATATTACGGGGTGTAGAAAGGAATTTGATTTTGGACCAATTCGGACTCTCGTGCTTTTACGGGTATGTGGGCAGTTGTCACTTCCCGGTTGCCCACACCGTGGAAGGGTGTTTCTTGAGAAACCTGAAAAAGAAGGTGGATTAATGTCGGTCTTAGAGACCTGAGAGCGTGAATCGTAGAGCCCAAGGGACAACTGCTTGAGGCCTGTCACGCACGGCCTTTTTATGAAAAGTATTTTGAGCATTAGCTCCGCACTTAAAAGCCCTTAGTGGGCACCCTTACCGCCGGAGACGGAAATCCGTGAGGTAGGGTGAGATGTGACAATTTTAGGGCCGACCTTTCCTGACCCCTCCTCCTTGTGAGAAGGCAGCATCGTTGCAGATGCTGGTTGTCCGAGGGAAACACCTTACTGCTGTCACACCCCTCTGCAGTCAGCAGTACGACTTCGCCCTCAGACCTTGAGTAGCTGCTTTTAGTCTCATCGTTCTCCAATCGACCTGCCTGGCATGGTAGAACCTACAGGAACATATGTTCCAGCCAGTATAGCTCGGTTGGGTCATCACGATAAGCAAGCCCGACCATCACGTCAAGGTAGCAGCTACGGTCGAGCTGGGAGTGGAGGGAATGTTTATGACGCTTCATGATGAAAGCAAAGATTATTCGCAAGTCATTAGGCTGATGCCCCCCTTCTAACGACCTAGAGCGAAAATGTTTATAGGTACATGGAATATTCGGACAATGTGGGAGACAGGGAAGATCACCCAGATAGCAGCAGAAATGAAGAGATACAACTTGACTGTGCTCGGGTTCAGTGAAAACGCACTGGACTCGAACTCGACAGAAAACATTAGCCACGGGAGAGGTGCTACTATACTCCGGGCACGAAAAGGAAAATGCCCCACACACTCAAGAAGTCGCTCTGATCCTGTCCATGAAAGCTCAACGACAGCAGAAAAATCTGCAAGAGAAGAAAATATGAAACAGCTATACGACACAACGAAGAAACTGGCAGGTAAATATGGTAAACCATGAGCGATTGGTCAGGAACAAAGAAGGCAAGCCAGTCACCGAGATTCAAGAACAAAGAAACATATGGGTAGAACATTTTGAGGAACTCTTAAGAAGACCAGCTCCACTGAACCCACCAGACATCGAAGCAGCATCTACGGACCTCCCGATAGATGTCGATCCACCAACGATGGAAGAAATCCAGACAGCCATCAGAGAGATCAAAAGTGGGAAAGCAGCAGGACCTGACAATATACCAGCCGAAGCACTCAAGTCAGACATAGACATAACGGCAAGGATGCTCCACGTTTTATTCAAGAGGATCTGGGAGAAAGAATGAGTGCCGACAGACTGGAAAGAAGGACACCTTATCAAGATACCAAAGAAAGGAGATTTGAGCAAATGTGAGAACTACAGGGGGATCACACTATTGTAAGTAGCAAAAAAAATATTCAGCAGAATGTTGTTGAACAGAATGAAGATTCAGTGGATACTCAACTTCGAGATCAACATGCTGGTTTCCGTAAGGATCGGTCGTGCACAAACCAAATCGCAACACTACGCATCATCGTTGAACAATCAATTGAATGGAACTCGTCACTGTTCATCAACTTAATTGACTATGAAAAGGCATTTGACAGCGTAGACAGGAGATCACCATGGGAACTTCTTTGACACTACGGTATACCAGAGAAACTCGTCAACATCATCCGGAATTCTTAAAACCGACTACAGTACAAAATCCTGCATACAGGACAGCTGACAGATGCATTCCCAGTGAGGACCAGTGTCAGACAGGGTTGTTTGCACTAGCCTTTCCTCTTGGATCATGAAGACCTCCAAATCTGAGGGGGATCCACGGAATTCAACGAACAGGTAGGATGAAACTCGATAATTTGAACTTCGCGGATGATTTAGCCCTTTTAGCCCATACACACCAACAAATGCAAGTAAAGACAACCAACGTAGCAGCAACCTTAGCATCAGTAGACCTGAATATACATAAGAAAAAGAGCAAGATCCTCAAATACGACAACACTGAGAGCACCAATCCAATTGAACTTGATGGTAAAACACTGGAAGAAGTGGATACCTGCCAGTACCTGGGAAGCATCATCGATGAACAAGGAGGATCCGATGCAAATATAAAGGCAAGGATCGGCAAAGCAAGAGCAGCATTCCCAGAGTTGAAGAACATATGGGACTCCAAACAACTGTCAACTAACCTCAAAGTCAGACTACCCAGTTTGAACGTCAACACACTTCAGTTGTATGGAAGTGAAATGTGGAGAACTACTTCAAACATCCTTAGGAGGGTATAAGTATTTATATACAACTGTTTACGCAAGGTGCTGAATGTCCGTTGGCCAATAACCATCAGCAACAGCCTACTATGGGAGGGAACAAACCAACTTCCAGCTGAAGTGGTAATAAGGAAAAGACGTTGGAGAGGGATAGGATATGCGTTATGGAAAACATCGGACTGCGTCACGAGACAAGCACTAACTTCGAACCCTGTTAGGAAACAGAAAAGAGGAAGGCCAAAGGACACACAGCGTCGAGAGTTGGTGGCAGACATTAAAAGGATGAACGGGAACTCGGAAAAGCTGGAAAGGATTGTTCAGGACAGAGTTGAATGGAGAATACTGGTAAGCAGCCTATGCTCCTCCGAGAGGGGTAACAGGCGTAAGTAAAAATGTAAAAGTTCTAAGACCCATTCGAATCTCTTATGGGATTACTTCTGTTCAGCAGCAAAGGGTTTCAAATGAGTTTACTGACTACGTACAATGACTAAAAGGTAAGAGTTAAGATTCTAGGCTCATCGATAAATATTGGACCCCGCTAACGTACCTAATGACTTCAGAGATTCTATTCATATTTTCGTCAAACATTCGCAGCCACCTTACGAAAGTACATGTAAAGTGATAATAATTAGAACTTTATTCTCAAGTAGCTCCTTGTGCATGAGAGTATAGCAGATTATAAGAATGATCAGCATGATATAGGTTCATCTACGTACAAGGATCTGCTAGAGTCATTGATAAAGGATTCCCATTATACAGAGGTATTAATTGAAAACAAGTCTAACGGATCTCATAGATGCCACATCGACATAGTAATGGGAGGAGAAGTATTTCGTGAGTAGGATAGTGTAGTACTTTGTTAGTCATCATAAAACAAAGACAAAGCTAATTGTTAGGGAACTGTCACTTAGGTAGCCACTTAGACATTTTAATAGATGGCTACTAATGTATACGGATCACAATATCCAGCGAAGACTTCGGTCATCCGCCCAATCTTAAGCCTTCTGTAAGCCTAAAGAAGCAAAATGCGTCGAATAGTTGTGCTGAGTCGATAGGGTCCAGTCGTTCAGTTATGTCATAAGATTAGTAATCACTACCGCCCGGTAGGCAGAAAAGTGACATATTCAAAACATAAGTCATACAGTTATTAGAAATCCAGTTTAATCTAGAAGCACTTACATTGGAACTACAACTGAAGCACTTCTATGGTTACTGCCGTTCCCAAGCCCATATGAAGGAGGAGGGTTGGGCATGGGGCTAGCAACCCCATCCCGCAAAACAACAACCTTCCTAAAAAAACGCTAACCAGTACAAACCTTTATAATCACTTTAACTCTCTACTGGGAATAAAATGCCTGTTATGACGCCTCATGGAGACAGGAAGGAGCATGCAAATAGCTGAAGAAATGGAAAAATACAACTTGAAGATACTTGGAATAAGTGAAACCCGTTGGTTACAAGCTGAACAGCAAAGATTATTCTCAGGAGAAGCGCTTTTATACTCCGGTCACAAAGAAGTAAACGCCTCACGCACACATGGAGTAGCACTAATGTTGTCCCAAGAAGCATTGAAAGCCGTTACTAGATGAGAACCTCATGGACCTAAGATCATTAAAGCATCATTCAAGACAAAGAAGGAGGGGACTACAATGAATGTCGTCAAACGCTATGCACCCACCAACGACAGTCACAAAGATGACTAAGATCAGATCTACGCAAGGCTGCAGTCAATCATCGAAAACTGCTCAGCCAAGGACTTGACCATTCTGATGGGCGACTTCAACACCAAGGTTGGAATGGACAACCCCGGATATGAAGACATCATGGGACGGCATGGACTGGGAGAAAAGCACAAAAACGGTGAGAGGTTTGCAAACCTATGTGCCTTTAGCACATAGGTGGCACCGTATTCTCCCACAAAAGCATACACAAAACTACATGGGTTTCACTGGACCACATTACGGAGAACCAAATCAACTTCATCTACATCAATAAGGAGTTTAGAAGGACCATGGAAGACGTAAGAGCAAGGAGAGGAACGGACATAGCTTCAGATCATCATCTGATAGTGACTAAAACGAAATTGAAGCTGAAGAAGCACTGGGTAACTGGATCAGCAATATTACGAAAGTTTAACACAGCCCTTCTCCAGGATACTAACAAACGCAACGAATTCAACATAACTCTCAACAATAAGTTGCAAGCATTTCATGATCTACTAGAAGACTGTGGAACTAATATGGAGGACAATCGGAAAGAGATTAAAGAAACAATAACTTCAACATGTCAGGAGATTTTGGGTCGCAACGAACAACACGATAATGAATGGATTTCTTTCAGTACTGTGGACGAGATCCAAGAAAGAAGGATCGAAAAGTTAGCAATTAATAACAGCCGGACAAAAACAGAGAAGGCCAAAGCACAGGCCGAATACGCAAAAGTCAACAAGCAAGTGGAGAGGAGAATCAGGTTGGATAAATGGAAATATGTTAAGGACCTTACAATGACGGCGGAAAATGCTGTAGGAGGAGGGAATATGAGGTATCTATACTATACAACGAAGTAGCTAGCTGGGAAATTCAGTAAACCAGAGCAACTAATCAAGAACAAGACTGGTAAACTAATCACAGAAGTGAATAAACAACGAAACAGGTGGATAAAACACTTTGAAGAGCTGTTAAATAAAGCAGCCCCACTTAACCCACCAGTCATCGAAGCAGCAGTCAAGAATCTCCCCCTCCCCATAAACACCGACCCACCAACAGTCAAATAAATCAAAATGGCTATCCGACAAATCAAGTACAGCAAGTCAGTAGGTTAAGATAACACACCAGCTGAGGCACTAAAGACAGATATAGAAGCAATTGCAAAGATACTCCACATTCTATTCAAAAAGATTTGGGAGGAAGAACAAATGCCAGCAGACTGGAAAGAAGGATACTTTATCAAGATACCCAAGAAACGAGATCTCAGCAACTGCGTAAACTACAAAGGCATCACTCTTCTTTCGATACCAGGAAAAGTACTCAACGGAGTGTTACTGAACTGAACGGAAGACCCAGTCGATGCCCAACTTTGAAACCAACGGGCCGGATTTCGTAAGGACCAATCGTGTATCGACCAAATCGCTACTCTACGTTTCATTGTTGAGCAGTCAATTGAATGGGATTCACAAATTTACACTAACTTCTTTGAATACGAAAAAGCATTCGACAGCGTAGTTAGGAGAGTATTATGGAGCTTTCTACGACATTATGTTGTACGCGAGAAGATAGTCAACATCAAACGGAACTCCTATGACGGACTACATTGTAAAATCGTGCATGGAGGTCCACTTACGAATTCATTCGAAGTGAAGACCGGTGTTAAACAAGGCTGCTTACTGTCACCCTTCCTCATACTGCTGATAGTTGACAGAATCATGAACACCAACATCTCAAGGTAATCTCAGAATACGGTGGACAACATGGATGCAACTAGATGACTTAGACTTTGCAGATGATCTGGCCTTCCTATCCCACACACACAACAACAAATGCAGGTGAAGACGGACAGTGTAGCAGCAGCCTTGTCAGCAGTAGGCTTCAACATACACAAATGGTAAAGCAAGATCCTCCGATACAAAACAACGAACACTAACCCGATTTCACTTGACGGAGAAATTCCGGAAGATGTAGAAAGTTTTGCATACTTGGGCAGCATCATTGATAAACAAGGAGGAGGTGGTGCGGATGTGAAGGCGCAGATTGGAAAGGCAAGAGCAGCATTTTTACAACTTAAAAACGTCTGGAACTCTAACCAACTGTCAGTCAACATTAAAGTTAGAACTACGAAAGCACCTTTCAAAGCAAACAAGTGTTTATAAACAACTGTTTGTACGAGATACTTTCGATTCGTCGACCAGATACCATCAAATACAATATTTTATAGCGAAAAATAAATCACCATCTAACCGAGGAAGAAATTAGAAAAAGACGTGGGGGTAGATGGGACACACATTGAGGAAACCATCAAATTGTGTCACAAGACTAGCATTAACATGAAACCGTGATGGTCAAAGGAAAAGAGAGAGACCCGAGTATACACTGCGTCGGGAATCGGAGATAGACATGAAGAGAATGAAGAGCTCTTTGGAAGGGCTTGTAAGGAAAGCTGAAGATAAAGTTGGTTGGAGAATGCTGGTTGGCAGCCTATGCTCTACATGGGGTAATAGGCATTGATCGATTGATTGACTTACTTCGAACCCCTAACAAGCACATTGAGCTGCGTTGTTGTGAAGCGCATGCTCAATAAGCAGGTGCATACAGTATATCATCAATTTGGAATCGCAATTTGGTGAGATGTAATGACAAGCAATGTAGCTGGTAACTGGAAGTAAATGGGTCCATCGATATACAGACTGCCTGGAATAATAATAACAGCTTTATTCTCAAGTAGCATTTTGTACATGGGAGCATACCAGTTTACAGTTATGTTCAGAATGGTATGGCTTTTATAAGGGTTTTGATAGAGTCAGTGTTACAGAATTCATATTATATGATGATATTTATTAGATACGGAGCCAACGATAACAGGGTTTTCAGTTAACTATAGTAGGGTTTTTTCTACAAAAAACCTCTCGCTTTTTGTCTGTGGCTTTGTAATACCAGGAAATAGCTGTTAGTAAGCAGAGTGAACCATAGGGACTATCCAGAAATGATAAAAGGTTGAAAGCATTTGAAATTTGGTTAAGAGAGCCAATCTATGTGGGTTGGTCTTGAGCAGTGAGTTATCAATGGATTATTTATGTTACTAACCAGCGTTAGGAGCATGTTTCTTAGAAAAGACCAATTCCTTACGAGAGCAGCTTAAAGGCTCAGGAAGACGCTGATATAGAAAAATATATGAAATAGAAAAAAGAAACAAATTTAATTAGTGGAAGTATATTACATAGTTTGAAATAAAACTGGCTACTTTAAATGCATCTAGAATTACTTAAATCTTTGTTTAAGCTATCTCTATCTCTGTTAAGAACAAATCATGAAAATTGACCAGTGTTATGAATAACAGGAACAGTGAAGGATTAGAGTAGTTGGTTTTTACGCTAAGAGATTAGGAAGTTAATCTGTGTGATTGATATCACGTAAATTTGAGCGAGAATAACTTCGTCCCTCACAATTTTCAACGTCATTTATGTATTGACATCTGGAATCACTAAACTCTCATAACTATTTTTATTCTAGTCAACAATATGCGGGTAGCTTTGATTATATTAAATGTGTTCTAGTCATATATTATGCTTGTCATATAATTTGCTTATTTTGCTATATCTGTTTGTCATTGTTAATATAATAACGACAGTCAAAAACCTTAATCTTATTATCTAGTATGTTGTACATTTACCCTGACATCAGTGTAAACATAAAGTTTAAATGAAATTAGCATTGCACACAACTATAAAGGTATCAAATTTTGACATTTTAATATGGCTCATCGAAAACGTTTATTTGTAACCATGTCGTAACATGCTGTATTCTTCAATAGCATTTTGCAATTTGTGCATCCTGGAGTAGTACCAACATTAAAAATTATAGGATAGAATGGATTCAGAAGTCTTATTTTGAAGTAGTACTATTGAAGTACAATTTTATATATACATTTTGAAATAGACATCAGAATAAGAAAGTGCAATCGAACTTATTTTCAAGTGTAAATTCGTTTGGTGATTTCGAACAAAGAAACATTTGTGTATACCGGGAAATCATGTTCAACACTACGTATGGATTGGGGTATGGAATTTTTATTGTATGACACTATCTTCGACCATGAAGTCACTGGTTATAAAATTGATTTAATGTCTATTTGATAAGCTACATCTTACCGTTAGTCTTTATTTAATGCATATTGCTCAAGGATTAGTACTTAATTGGTACTTTATTGAATCTATTGTAGTCTTCATGTACTCATAAAGATTTAATGTAATTTTTGATAAACACACTTTTACCCATGTTCATGTGTCTACAGAAAATTCACTTGGTTGTGTGAGATACACATTTCTATATACTTTCATAAATAATTATTAATTTCACGTTACCTGACAGCAGGTGAGGAGTGTTCAGATCATAGATATATAGGTCGTAATATAGAACGAAATTTGTCATTTTTTGCTTCAGGCAGTAAGGCTATTGAGGTCCTATTGAATTAGAGTCATACTTTCTTCGTTACTAAAAGCGTCTTATAGTATTACCACATAGATAACAGTCACGTTCACAACACGGATCTCCTCGGACAAACAACGAGTATACATCTACTAACATCTTAGCTAAGTAAATGTCAGAGACACCTGACATCCAGTCTATGTTATATTCATAGTTATAATATCAACCCCTATAACAACGACACCTTAAACTACATAAAAACAGATTTTTTTACGATTGTGCTCATCATTGCCCGTTTAATACTAAACAAAATATTAGACCTAAGAACAACTGTTTTAGTCACTAGGCCATTAGCCATATTAGTAACCGAAACATGGTTTTCGTCTTCAGTACTGGATATTAACATATAGATGAATATTGCTTGCACCACACTAGCTGAGATAATCAAAAGAGGGGGGAGGATGCATAATATACATTTATAGTCACGCCATCGTGATAAATGTAGAAGAACTAACACCATGTACAATCCCTGACTCGCTTTCTCTGATGGTATGCGGCACGTTTTATAGGATATTAATAATAATAATAATAATAGTTTTATTCTCAAGTATCATTTCTTACATGAGAGGATGCCAGTTCGCAGGCATGATCACAATGATGTGGGTTTACATACATACAAATATTAGGACGAGGTTTCATTATCAGGACATTCATAGCACATAAAGATATGAATTGAGAACCAAACCCTTTGCAACAAAGTTTATACTATTTGGACACCAAATATTTGTATTGTATCAAGGTGCTTATATGACTAAGAATCGTGCGCTCCTTGACCAATGCGTTACAATTACAAAAAGCGGTTAAGAGTTTGCAGAGTGGATCATTAAGCATGTTCAGATGCAGTATAAGATCAATAGTACTTGGAACTTGGGAGTAGAAGATACTTCAATAGTATTGTGCTAGTAGGTCCCATACTTACCTTGTACATAATCATCTACAACTATAGGGAAGATAAAAACAGTGAGAACACAAAACAACAGTGCTGGTATCCTCTTAACAATTAGGCAAAAATTGGTGTCTATACGGGCATTGAAGGACACGACGTGCTACTTACGTTAACTGAACTAATGGGCAGAAGTAATATTTATACTTCTGTTCATAAATGGATTAAAAGGAAAGAACACTGGCATATGACTAAGACAGGTGATTGATGCTTACACTTTCAGAGTCCCTATTATTTTGCTAGTAGGGGTAAGAAACAATAGTTGGTGTAAACATTTTTAATAAGTAATCAGAAAGGATAAGATTGCCAACTTTCCGCAAAAATAACGAAAGTTAATTTGTTCCTCAAATGGCTTGAGGCAAATTGTTTCGGATTCTCGAGAATTTATTTGTAAAATAATTCATACAAAGAGAAGATTTAGAATGTGACACTCTTATTTTCGAAGTTGAATTGCGTAGGTTATAGCAAGAAGGTTCCTCGAAGTTAATTGTGTTAGATGATGAAAACGGTAATTTGTTCAGTATCTAATAAAAGAAGATTAGGTTTAACTTGAGTCGGCGCCTCCACAAAGTATCTAGTCCTAACTTAGTGCATCTAGTCATATAGTCTAGAGTACAATTAGCTCCAAGAATACGAATAGTAAAGTGACGTTGTACAGACTCCAGTCTAAGTTTATCCTTAATTGAAACAATAATGAGAATAAAAGTGCAGTATTCCAGTAAAGGTCGGATGCAAACTTTATACAGCAGGATGCGATAATTATTGCTTTGACAGTTACGTTGTATGAAACCCAGAAGTCGATGTGACTTAGATGTCTGCATATTGACCTGTTCTGTAAATGATAGATTATAAAAGTATCTTAGTCCTGAGTCAACTGCTGACTGAAGCCTAGAAAACTTACTACCGATTATGAAGAGATGAAAATTGGGGGCGCTTATCCCCAAAACAAATACACCAGCACCTAGAAGCGTTAAGATCTAACTTCCATTTTGAGCACCATACTACAACCTTGTTGAGTTCAGCAGTGATACTACAGAATGTATGTTCGAATTCATGAGGAGGGAATAAGAACACTATTTTAAGGTCATTTGCGTATAGAAAGGGTCTTCCCATGCTGAAGCGTTTGCATATATCATTTATATAAGCTATAAAGAGCAGTGGGCTCAAGACACTTCCTTGTATAACACCACTTGCAACTGGTTCGGCCTAGTACAGAGTGGAGTTAATTTTTACAATTTGGTGCCTATGACTGAAGAAAGAGTTTAACCATGCAAGTGACGGATTCTTAATCCCATAAGAGTAGAGTTTGCCTATAAGAAGCCTGTGGTTAACCATGTCAAAGGCTTAAGATATGTTTAAGTACAATACTAACACCAAGTGCCCAAGGCTTCGTTCAGTAAAGACTAGATTAAAAAATTCAAAGTGACAAGTAATACAAGATCTGGTTTTAATGAATCCATGTTTGGAATTAGGGAGCTATGTTTTGATTGGTTACGCACAGCCTGTGATGGCTTACGACCTTCATTACTACTGAGTCCCCTACCTTTAGAATATGAGGCATTCTAACCAGCCTTGCTATATAATGATGTGAAACGCACAGTGATATCCTGCCCCCTTTGTGTAGATGAGGTCACAAAACCTTGTTTGGAGCCTACCTTAAGTTTTGACGATTTTTTGTCTCCTTTTTCATTATACTTAAGTTGTTTTATGGGCTAACTATGGCTTTTACCTGGGCTTCAGGAGCTCGCGTTTTTTCACCTAAGTGAAGAACTAGAGGGCTTAGTACTGGAGGTTGTGTGGTCTAAATCTTCATCACTTAAGGGGGAAGGGTGGTTGTCAGAGGTTTGTCCTGTTATTGATGCGTCTTGCAGCATAACGCCTGCTTGTCGAATAATAGTATCATCATAGGATCCTGCAGCAGTACTAGGTGGTGTAATTAGGCATTTTGCATAAGTGATGTTCTGCTCTACTTTATCTAAGTGTGAAGCTTCTAGTCTCCTATGTCTTGCAGTTTTATCCTCAACTATACGGACTTTCTTATACTTAGTAGATGCAGTTATCAACTGTTCAGCTTGTCTAAACTGAACTGATGCCGATTGAAAATCTAATCGGAAGAGAATGGGGCATGAGTACTTCTGGTGTTTCATGGTAAGACGGAGGCATTGACAAGAACAGTCTGAAAGATTAGCTGCCTTTACTAAAGAAAACCTAACGGATCTTATTAGTACCTTATCTGGTATATTGTAGACAATTACGTTCTGACGGCCTATCATATGCTTAGTTACTTCTGTAGTAATGAAGATGCTTGTAGGGTGTGTACAGAGCACTCTGCACGAGATCAGAAATAGACCCAGCACTTTGTAATCTATTTTCACGAGCCCCAACCTTAGATTCTGATTATAAAGTAATTGCAAGAGATTTTAATCTGCCTCACATTAACTGGAAAATAATCAGTGGCCCACAACGACGAGGTGACATAATTACCGCTATAGATTTAAATAGATGAAAGAAATATATCACACAACCTACACGTGGTAACAGTATCCTAGATCTTATATTTTGTCAAATTATCATACCCATTACGACTCAACTCGGTAAAAAATGGTCTACTAGCAACCACAAAATGGTTTTCTGTTCTTTGCTTATTCCCTCACCAAAAACAGCACACAAACAGAACCAATGTGACGCAAACACTAGGAGCTTTAGGAATACAGACTGGGATTATTTTGGGAGACTCATAAAATGCTCTAAGTGGAACAGCTTCTTTACTACTGACTCACTTCAAGAATCTTTAACTATTTTTCCCACGACAATTCTACCATGTATAGATACCATAGCCCCCAAAACAATATGCATGCGCTCTAGGAATAAATCATCATTTCTCTCACGTTAACACCGAACTAGACTCAAAAGATTTTCTATTCGTCATTTCTGTTCTTATGATTTTTCATCCTTACACTCAATTTGGGAAACCTTAGAATCTGTAAGAATGTCACTTATCAAGATGAAAGGAACAGAGAGCATAATGGACTTAGAAGCAGCACTAAAACAAATAATCCAACAGATCTTCTGAGTGAACTTACACACATTAGAACAGACACCCCATTTTCGATCCAAGACGGCAAGGTATACAACGACCCTAGAGCGATATGCGAAATTTTTATTAGTTGGTTTAGCTACTTTAAGATCAAACTACCTACAAGCTGAATGTGTATGATACTTGTAGATAGAAAATTGCTCAAAATACCTTTCAGCGCTGAATGCATAGCTGGAGCTATCGGACACCTTTGATCTACAAAAGTCTAAGGGACTAAAGGCCTGGTATGTCTCGTACTTGATGCTTGACTAGGCGCGGACTAACTTAGCACCCCGAACGCTTGAACACTCCTGGCCGCAAATCAGAAGACAGAAGACGGGTAGACAGGAACTTTATTCCAGTGAGATGGAGAGTAAGTTAGGTACAAAATATTCGTATATTTATAGTTTTCTGAACAACAAAAATCAGTGTTATAATCCATCCAATCGGAATTAAGAAGTCTCAACAGTTACCCAATCAGAACGTGCCACGTCGAGATTCTGGAATGTTCTATCGATCAGTGATTGAATGGAATGTCTTTGGCTCCTTCAAGGGATCTGGAGGCTTCGTTGAGTTTTCTGGGAGCCATCCCAGCACCTCCCCTCTTTAAGGTTCTGTATGTATGATTTTCTGCTTGGATCTACCTGCAGCCTGGTTACCGTGTTTTTTTTACGATTCATTACTCGTGATTGGATTGTTTTGGCTTTACATCTTCTGCGTTCTTTCTTACTAGGACTTTTTTGCAATGTGTCCACTAGCATTTGAAATGGAAGTCGGCCGTGTGTTCTCACTCTTCCTCCATTCTTTCGTATTTGATTAATATGTCTTATGCAGGTGCCGAAACGTCCCCGAACTAGGTATAATACTTTTCCAATCCTCCGTTCGACGATACACGGCTCCCAGTTCCTATTACCTTGGTACGACTTGATAAGTACGTTTTCGCCTACTTGAAAACTACGAATAGTCGTCCGTTGCCTTTCATCTTTAGGTTCGTCTGTTCTTTTAGATGGAAGCATACTGTTAAAGATGGTCCGAACTTTCCTTCCGAACATGGATTCAGCAGGTGACTTCCCTTCCGGTACGGCAGGGTTTGGTGTAGCTCGATATGACATTAGAAATTTGTCGATAACTTGCATCGGCATACTGTCTTCTCCCCCTTTAATCAGAGCTCTTTTTAATGTATCAACGAATCGTTCTGCTTGACCATTGGACTGTGGGTGATACGGTGGAGATCGCATGTGCGTGATTCCGTTCTCGCTGCCGTAACGTCGAAATGCGGACGACGCAAACTGGGTACCGTTATCAGTCACCAGGACCTCTGGGACGCCGAAACAGGAAATAAGTCTTGACAATTTCCGAATTGTGACCTCTGACGTCAGACTTGGCATATGGTATACTTCCGGCCACTTTGTGAACGCGTCCACGACGACTAAGCAATTTCTACCTTGTATAGGACCAGCGAAATCAGCATGAATTCTTCTCCAGGGGGCGTCTGGTTTTGGCCAAGGTTGCGGTTCAGCCTTAGCCGGACTTTTTGAAGCCTATAGACAGGACCAACAGCTTCGGCACTTCGCTTCTATATCCTTATCCATTGACGGCCAGTAGGCATAACTCCGAGCTAGTGACTTCATCTTGCTAATACCCGGGTGCCCGCTATGAAATTGGTTAAGAACTTGGTGACGAAGTATTTCGGGAATAACAATACGGTGGCCAAACATGATGCATGCATCGACGATTGTCAAGGCGTCTCTCCGACGGAAGTACTGTAAAAGTTCGCCATGAAGTCTAGATGTTGGCCATTTATCGAGTATACTACGGCGAATAATTTCCATTGCATTGTCTTTTTCACTGGCTTCCTTCATGGCTTGAAAAGTAACCGGCAGTCCGGAAACCGCATCTGTTAACATTGTTTGGACCTCGGCGTCTACGCTGGACACGAGTATATCCTCTTCTTGTTTTGTACGGGAGCCGATTAATCTTGAGAGGGCGTCTGCCTGACCAAAATCTTTTGTTGGCTGATACTTTATCTTAAAATCGTAGCCAAGCAGCGTAGTGGCCCATCGTTGCAGACGGTTTGCTGTATACACGGAAATGCCCTTTTTGGACCCGAAAACCGTTAGTAGTGGTTTGTGGTCTGTCAATAACGTACCCGGTCGGCCAAATAGCATCTTGTGAAACTTCTTTACCGCGAAGATAATGGAAAGAGCTTCTTTCTCTATTTGACTATAGTTTCGCTCCGTTGTCGTTAATGATCTTGCAGCATGGGCAATAGCCTTCTCAGATCCGTCTGGGTAGACATGTGAAATCACCGCACCGATTCCGTAGTTCGAAGCATCTGCTGCAACCATAATGGGTAGAGCTGGGTCATAGTGTGTCAGAAGTAGGTTCGACGATAGAAGTTGTTTTATTTCTGTAAACGCATTCTGGCATTCATCTGACCAGAACCACTTGACATCTTTCGATAGTAGACGATTCAGTGGGGCTCGCAGACGATGCAGGTCTGGAAGAAATGTACCATAATGACTGACCATTCCCAAGAAGGATCGTAGGGTCGGGACATCTGTCGGTGGTGGCATCGTCTTAATAGCTTCGATGTTTTCTGGATCAGGTCTTCTTCCATTTTTATCCACTATAAATCCTAAGTATCGCACTTGCTGCAGATGGAAGTCACATTTTTCTGCACGTAAACGGAAACCGAAATCCCCAATTCGTGTGAGCACCGAATCCAGCTTCTTTTCTAAATCGGCTTGATCTATACCCATTATGAGTATATCATCCAAATAAGCAGCAGTACCAGGAATGTCTTGTAACATCGTGTCCATGATTTGTTGGAAGACTGATGGGGCTGTCTTCACGCCAAACGGCAGTCTGTTATAGCGAAACAATCCTGTGTGGGTGTTTATAGTCAAGTATTGTTTGCATTCTTCAGCTACTGGAATTTGTAGGTAGGCGTCTGATAAGTCCAACTTTGCGAAGTATCTCCCTCCATTCAGCTTCGCGAATAAGTCTTCTGGTAGTGGCAACGGGTACTGATGGGCTTTTAGTGCTTCATTTAAACCTGTAGAATAATCTGCACATAATCGGATGCTTCTATTGGGCTTTTTAACGATTACTATTGGGGCTGCCCATTCGGAGAAATTTACCGGTTCGATGACACCACTTTTCTGAAGGTGATCTAGCTCCTGCTCGACAATAGGTAAAGCAGCATACGGTACTGGACGTTTAGGTCGGAAAACTGGAGTGGCACCGTTCTTGAGGACTAGTCGTGCTTTCGCTTTATTACATTTCCCCAATTCTTCTGCAAACACCCTTTGATGTCATCCTAACACAGTGTTCCTCATTTTTGTCTCCGACACCTCAGAAGTCCTGATGCGGCTGCAGATGTGGTTAATCGAAAAGTTCGCCAGATGCAGAGTTTCTATTAGGTCGAAACCCAACAAGTCTAACCCCGGACTTTCTGTGAGGTATACCGTTGCATTTGCTTTCGCGTTCCCCCTAGCAACTTCACAGCCTATCTCACCGACAATATTTAATTTACCTCCGGATGCACTGTGGGCTAGCTGAATTGTTGGGCACACTGGGGGTTCGCCAATATGCTACCAGGTTGCTCGGCTGATAAGCATTACATCAGAAGTGGTGTCGAGATGTAGACGAGTACGACGGCCGTTGACCTTAATGGTAACATATTTTCTTCGGCTGCAATGTTGTGTACTAGTGTGAGCCACCATTATTTTGTTGGTAAATACACGAGACTTATATTTTCTGGAATAAGGTTTCGGTGCATGACGACGATGTAACCTTCCTTTACAGTGAGTCTCTTTGTGTCCTTTACGATGGCATTTGCTGCAACGATGATCTTTGTATGGACAAAACTTCTTGAAGTGCCATTCTCCGCATAAGCAGCATGGGGACGGAGGTTGTGAACTATATTGCTTTTGCGTGCTAGAATCTTTTCTCTCCGTTATTGTATGGACGTACGAAGGACGACTGCCGTTCTCAACCATAGAAGTATCATGTTTCAAGTTCACTAACCTCTGGCATTCACTGGTGACTTCTTGTAGCGTGATGGTTGGACACTGTTCAATTTTACTCAAAATTCTGGTTTTAATGTCGGCATCTTCCGGTGATTGCAGACTGCGTACAAAAACCAGACACTTAAACTGGTCCTCTGTCATCGATGAGAGTCTAAACCGCTCACACTCACGGTTCACTATGCCTGCATGCTTCACCCAGTCGTCATCACCTGCTTTTGATAACTTCAGGCATTGATAGCGGATATTAAATAAGGACGATTGTTCGCCAAAAATTTGCGACAGGAGCTCAACTGTTGCTTCGAAGGAAATATCTTTTGGGTTCTTTGGAAGGATGAAAATAGTATAGCGTTCATGTTCAACAGTGCCAAGCTTTCGCAGGAGCATTCTGACCTTCGCGGCATCATCAACTTTTTCCAAGTCGACCTTGAACATGTCTTCGTACTTCTTAAACCATGAATCAAACGTAATACCAGCTAAGCCATCAAAATGGAACTCATTGATAGAGTTAATGATGAAGTCTGCGTGAGATGTACATGAATTTTCTGACAGCCTCTTCTGAGTAAGGTTCATTTGTTGGGTCAAGGTTTCTAGCACGCGTATCTGGAACTGTTCGTAGCGTTGCTCTTGGCGTTCCAGCAAGGCTTCAACTTGTTCAAAGGTAAATGACATTTTGATTGTTTACCCCGTCGCCAGTGTTACGTCTCGTACTTGATGCTTGACTAGGCGCGGACTACCTTAGCATCCCGAACGCTTGAACACTCCTGGCCGCAAATCAGAAGACAGAAGACGGGTAGACAGGAACTTTATTCCAGTGAGATGGAGAGTAAGTTAGGTACAAAATATTCGTATATTTATAGTTTTCTGAACAACAAAAATCAGTGTTATAATCCATCCAATCGGAATTAAGAAGTCTCAACAGTTACCCAATCAGAACGTGCCACGTCGAGATTCTGGAATGTTCTATCGATCAGTGATTGGATGGAATGTCTTTGGCTCCTTCAAGGGATCTGGAGGCTTCGTTGAGTTTTCTGGGAGCCATCCCAGCAAGGCCTCTCATCAATCTTTCTCAATGGATGGGGCGAAAACACGCCACTTCTACTCATCAAATTATTCACCTTGCCGCTAGATGTAGGAGAACACCCAGACATTTGGAAAACTAGCTACATCATCCCCTCCTCCCAAATGCAATACCGACAATAGAGTATGTGCAAGTAATTATAGGCCTATAAATATTATTCTCCTTCTTTCACGAATCATGGAGAGGGTAATAAAAATTGGCATCTCAAAATACTTATCAGCACAAAGTCAAATATCAAAATCACAACATGATTTTATAAAGAGTCGATCGAGCTTAACATGTCACTTTGACTTCTTTGACCACATTGCATCTTGCCGCGACTTACGCAAAATATTGAACGCAATTATTGGATTTTTAGCAATTTTCAACTCTTAATCACATGTTTGACAGTTGTTAAATTAATAAATATTCCGTTAACTCTTCGTTCTGACTTTTAACATACATCGATTATGTCGATGTCAGTCAAATAAATGACGGAGCATCGAGTAACTGGAATATTGTACTCAATGTACTCAATACACAATATGCCTGCAGTGCCCTAGTACTGTAAACTGTAAACCTTGTTACCTTTGGCTTTGTAATTAATGAATATTTTCATACAGCATGAATTCATAACAGTGGCACTCAGTCAAAACCCCGTTAAAAACAAGCCACATCATTCTGATTATGCCTGTAAACTGGTATGCTCTTATGTACAAAATGCTACTTGAGAATAAAACTATTATTTTTTTCTTCAAAACACAACCAATCACACTTAGCAGTATTAATATTTAATTTCCACTTCGAGCACCATACTATAACCTTGTTGAACGCAGGATTGACGACACTGAGTGTGTGGGAAAGTTTATGAGGATAGAGTGAGCGCAAAATTTTGAGACAATCTGAATATTGAAAATGTCTACCAAAACTGGAGCATCTGCATATATTCATCGCACAAGCTTTAAAGACCAGTGGTCCCAGAACGATTCCTGGATAACGCCACCTTTGACCGGTTCGACCACGTTTTCGTGACAGCTGTTATTTTGAGTCTGAATTCCTTTACTAAACGTTAAACTTTCGAAGCTATCTTTCTAATACACCAGTTACGTGGATTCACCCTTATTTGTTAACGCTTTAAGCTACGATGTTTCCAGTTTTCGTTAAGTCGTCTTAAAAATCAACTGATACGTATTAGTTATCACCAGGTTAGGTGATAAATGATATTGCATGTGATACACGTAGTAAAATCATATACATTATTGCGAAGGTCGATGACACTAGCGCTAATATTGAAAATGAGCAATTGTGTTTCAACAATTTTGAACAAGTTAATTGATGATAATAAAACAGTTTCTTTCCTTAGTAGTTGCTTCTATCATTTAATTGGTTGTAGTTAGGTCGTTCATGCTAAAGTAGCTCTTTAGAGTCAAATGAGACCTCAGAACCTACAGTAAGCTCTTTGTTTCTAACAAAACCAACAAACATAGACGATTTGATAGAAATTATCAAAAGGTGGGGGTTATTCTCCCCCTCCGATAAATCTAACTTGAAATACCACTAAGAGATTTATTCTGGACTACAAAAACCACAAAAACCATGTTGACTGGCCAAAGTCAACTCTTCTGGTCACTCACTGTCATCTGCCAACACTTGGCGTTAAGCTGTATGAAGTAAAAACTGTTGTAACCCTCCCATCAAACGACTTGGTATTTTGATACCATTGAATTCGTTTGTCCATTCTAAATTATACTGTTGACTGACATAACTTCTAGTACCCACCATGTCGATGTCTGCAATAAAATTTAAGGTTAGTACTGCTCAAAAGAATACCTAATAAGCAAAAAAATGCATTTATCATTTCGTTCTTATAAACAATTTGTCACTATTCCTATTCGGAATAGTGGATAATAGTTACCTTGTGTTTGATCAACATATGAATAGCAGTAGTATTCTAAAACTCTGATAGGACATCACTTGATACAGTAGCACGGCAAATTTGACATTTTGTAAACATGGTTTTTGTTTGTTCGGGGATTCCGCCGGACTAGTTTTCTTACTGTGAAAAGGGAATGCCTTGATCGGGAACTATACGTTTTTTGTTGGTAATGGTCAATTTCCTGAATCCACACAAAGACATGGGACGAAGTGTTGCTAGCGTAATAATGTTAATAATCATTATATTTGTTTTTAGAGCTACTGAAATTGATCAGTGTAGTGTAAGTAATAATAAATAAGTATTTTCTAAAACTGTTCAAATCTTATTGAAGTTTGCAGGCCTAGACATAATGATATAAAAGTAGAAACACTTAGAATATGATGAGTTGTGTTTATTTACGCAAAGTTCACGTTACATAATTTTCCTATATTAAGAGCTATCATGGCATTGATAGAGATCGTTTAAAAATTGTTATAAGTGGAGCATGGTACGAGGTTCTGTCTTATGACGGGAGCGACCGAGCGGCTGAAAGATGGAGCAGAAAGTGGTCCAAGGCAGCATACCAAAGTAATGCACTTTAACAGCAAATACACTTGTCAGTTCTGGGTGTGAAAGTCCAGAGTAATACTCAATGTAGCGCATCAGCGTCTGTCAAAAGGAAACGTGAACGGCTGAATGAAGGAACACACATAATTGACACTGTATAATCTAATAAACTAAGTAAGCATGGACATTGTAGTGGGAAAAATAATAGAAAAAATGTAGATCCTGGTTTCAACAATTTGTTTTACAACTACTAGCTAACTTTATTTTTTTCTATTTTGTATATCATTCTATATCATTTTCTCCCCTAGCTTATGAATTGCTCTTATGAGGAATAAGTCTATTTCTCCTAACTCTGCTTGATGACGTACTTAATCCATCCGTAACTCACTGTTTAAAATCAACGCACATAGATGCCAACACTACAGAAAAATATCCTCATATATGTGCTCGGTTGAAGCCTATATTCAAGTTTTAAATATTGTTAATCGTATCCTGTATCTGAATATGCCATATGGTCCATTCCGTTTACCCCCTGCCGTCTCTTAGAATCGTAGCGCCAGGAACAATAGGCGTGTGGTTGTTTGGCAGAATGGCATGCAGTACAACATGCAGCTCTGGCACCCTACTACTAGGAACCTTGATGTCGTTGGCCTTGTTTTTAATGAATACCTTCATATAGTGTTAATCGCTTCTCAATGAATCCATCAGAATCCTTGTATGTAAATAAACCTATCATTCTGATCATGCCTGTAAACTGGTAAGCTTCCATCTACAAGAAGCTATTTGGGAATAAATCTGTTATCGTTATTCTAAACCGTCCGTTTTGAAGCTATATACTATCTTAAGATTGTTTGCATACGGTCAGTTTTATAACGTTGTTTATGTCATTTATGTAAATAATGAACTATAGGGGGACCTAGTACTTTTCCATGTATAACGCCGCTGGTAATTCGTTTATGGTGATGAAAGACTTATTAAACCTTACTGCTTGCTGTCTCCCTTTTAGAAAAGATAAAAAACATGAATGAGATGGGTCTTCGACCCCAAATGACTATTTTAATGAACAGTCACTCATATACGACCTTGTCAAAAGCTTTACTGAAGTCGAGAAATAAACCAGACACTAGGAGCCCACTGTCTTGTTGTGTAGTTATGTCATCTAGATAGTCTAACAAGCATGTGCCACACAACTTAGCCTTTAAGAATCCATGTTGGAAAAGGGGAGGCGGTTTGCCCCTAAGTAAATGTTGAAGTTATTCCTCCCTGATTATTTTTCTATTACTTTTGATGCAAGAGAGGTTAGGTTCGTTATTCCTTATAGGTTCGGATTTAAACTTAGGAATGACATATGCAGCTTTCCATAGGATAGGGCAGCATGCAGTAGTGAGTGATATTGCCAGTAGTTTAAGAAGTGCTAGGTAAAAGTCAGTTACACCATTTTTGATGGGGTTATAGTAAGTTAAAACATAATGGATAAGAGGGTCAGGTTTAGAGTTGTAGATGAGATATTAACTTGGGATTATTTGTTGAGATTCATGTTGTTCATATACTAATGAGTAAATGATGGGTGATTGCTTTACAGTCCCAATGTTTCGGTCGTCACTGCCATCATCATTTTTGACGCACAAAGTAAATGTAATATGTAAAGACAGGGTGCTATTAGATTGGTTACTTAGTAGCGGCAGAGCTTGAATGTGGCGATATTTCGGCCTGTCACAAGTTGTTGACTTAGCAATAACTGCGGGGGCAATGAGCAAAGGTGGAAATGGTTGTGAATTTCCATATGAGGACACTCTGAAATTGATTTGAGTGTGCATACGAGATATAAGGATCATAGTAAATTGGTAATGAGTATTGGGATTCAGCCAAGTAGTCGTAGTTAAAGTAATCTACTGTAGGAAAGTAATTAGGCCGTACGTCTCAATGTTTATGAGAAATTTTATCTTGGTAAGACGAATAATCTCTTAAGCTGAAATTAGTCTTCCTAGTATCTGATTGAGATAGAAATAATATGATTACGAAAAGGAGGCTCTCCCGCTTTGATTTGGCCTTTGAAGTCATTGACACACGGTGCTCTGACGCAATGGCATGTGTCATTCTGTTGTTTTTAAAGTAACTATGAGAGGGAACAGACTCAAGGTAAGAGAAGTTAAATCATTTGTTGTTGTTCTTAGCACTGATCTTCAGATCTAGTAATTCAGAAGTATTGTGTCCAGTAATTTGGCGTCTGTCACTTATTTTTCGGAGTGTTAGGGATTAGGTCATAACGGGCCATATTATTAGAAAAAATATTATGCGTGTTGTCTGCATAAACTACTTCAGTTTGTTTGGTCATATAACATCAGCAGCAACCTTCTGTGGCAGAGAACGAATCAACTAATATCCATCGAGGAAGAAATTAGGAAAAATCGTTGGAGGTGGATAGGACAGACATTGAAAAAATCATCAGACTGTGTCATCAGACAAGTACTAAATTGAATTTCCGAAGGTCAAAGGAAAAGAGTAAGACCAAAGAGCACATTGCGTTGAGAATCAGGGACAGACATGCAGAGAATGAAGAGCACTTGGGAAGAGCTGGAAAAGGAAGCTCAGGACAGAGTTGATCGGAACATTGTGTTTATGGGCCAATGATCCACGTTAGGTAATAGGCATTATTTGGCTGATGGATTGGTTAATTGATTGATTGAAACAAACACACAGTGATAGGGAGATACTTGAATAACAATACTTAATAATGCATTAATAAAAACATCCGGAGTAAAAGTACATAGTCATATGATTGTCTGGATTCACCTAAACCAGATACAAGAGATTACCATGCTAATCTCTTATGCTAGCGTTTGCAAAAGGTTACTCACATTCGGTTCCGCTAAACTAGTAGTAGCTGCAGATTATCTGATATGAAAATGGATGCACTCAAGCAAATGCTGTTCCATAATGATGGATTATAGGGTTCGTTCATTTGGGAGCTTTTCCTCTAACTAGTTTTTGGTTTAGCATCGGTGAAAATGAATCATGCATTGGGAATACGTAGTCACACTTTATGTGGTAATCACAGTACTTGTCCATGAACTGATAGTATTATGTTCAGTGATAATATAATTCCAAATTATCTGTAAACCACTCTATAGCTGGCAGACTAATATATATTTACAAACAATCGCACAAGTCAGTAACGATGAATATTATGAGAGTTATGTTTGAATACAACGTAATTGCAACAAGCACAGAATTGAGACAAACAAGGAAATAAGTAACCTTCAAATTGTGTTAAGTCAAAAATTGGACACACATACTACACAGGAAAGTACAATATTTGACATGTTATTTTAGAGTTTATATTTGGCTGCTCCATATCTACAGAGGATATTCAAATTACATCTAAATAGATACACAACTATGAATATTGGTGCAGTTAGGGAGTGTTATATGCATAAACTATAATGTGATTTAGCATGTCAATATGCAAACGTAAAGTGGCTTCTACATTTGCTACAGAATATTCTGTAGTGAAATATATTCTGTAGAATACAGTTCAGGAGATGTGATAATACTGATAAAGAGAAGCTTTTGTTATAATAGTATGTTCTTCTGTATAGCTTATTTCTTCGTAACTAATTCGTTACAATTGAATTTATTACTACTTTCACTTCGGTTAGTAGTCGCCAACTGTTATGACGCAAGATATTGGGTGATTGGATGGCCGATTGCCGATGGCTGGTGCCTAGTAGGTTAGTGCGCGCCTGCCCTGTGCCCACTTAGTCCCAACCCGAAATAAGAAGAATGCGAGCCAATAGATCAGCCAGACAGAATCATATTATATTCCAAGCATTCTTTTATATATACACAAATTCAGACCACACAACAAACCAATTAGAAAATTAACATGATTACAGAACGAGGGAAATAGTGGTAGTGAATAGGAGCAACTTGTACACAACTAATTAACTATAGTTCATAATAAGAGACAATGTAATAACAGTAATTATGCTGAACCGGGAGGATAGGGCAAGCGGAGCGTAACAATAATAGAAACAAAATGTTCACATTACAGAAAGTTCGAATAAATGAAATAGTGTTCGAAACCAGAGTTCTGAAAGTTTGTTACGCTTCTTTGTATTCCGGTATAACACCTCCCCTTTTTGAAAAGAACTGGTATGGTCCAGTGGGTTTGCATAATCAGCTTGGTTGTGTACAACTAAAAAGTACTCGGAAAAAAAGGGACATGATTAATTACAATTCATGAAAGCAATTACTTTTGCTCCACAATACAATCTTCCTACTAGCTTAGTCTTTTGTAATAGCTGCTGGCTGTGAAGGGAACAAGTCGCGGTATACGTCTGAGGTACAAGTATCAGTGAAAGCGTTCACTCACGAAACCCTCAAAAATCTAGCATCACAACAGTTGGCGACGGGGTGAAAACCAACTGCAAATTTCGCGCATCACAACAATAATTTATATACGTTGACAAACCTTTATATTAACATTTAACCCTAAACACATTTGAGGATAATAACATATGCCTATAATGGAGAAGTCAGTAACTGTAATTTTCATATCAATGTATTAGAATTGATGCCAGTCCAGTAAGCAATTAAATCAGCGAGATTATAGACGAGAAGTTCATATATGTGATACCAAAGTTAAATCTGTTATAACTGGAAAACCACCAACTGTTTTACGTGAACTAACTGCAACTTTAATCTGAAAATTTTTCTACGCCAACTGATAATCGCAATCGTGACCAACAACTCGATAACTGATTACTCACCCCAAGCCAAAATCAAGAAGACACGAGCTCAGCACTAGGGAGATTCATTTCTGTTATATCCCAACTCTGTATATATAGTTACAAAAGCGACCTTGTAGCGATTAGAGTAATTAGCACACTAAAATGACACTACAACCAATCACAATTACCAAGGTCAGAGAGGAGGAAATCAAGAGCAGAACCGGTTACCGCTTATTTTACAATTAATAAAAAATATCAAAAATGAGAATAATTGCATGAAAAATAACTAGTTTCCTGTCTTCTTAGCAAAATCACACTTTGAAAAAGAATACTAACATAAAGATGTATAGTAAATAAATTATTATGCCCATGTGTGTCAAGTGTACCCGGGTATATGACCAAGTTACGCTTGTCATACAACCAGAGCAAGTTTTAGCGATTGAACCCACTCTTACAAATGAGAAAAAATTAGAAGACACTGAAGGATGGAAGAGAAATTATATTTGATCGTAAACAGAGCTTCAGTAGGAGAGCAACGTCTAGGCTAGCGAACTAGATAGAGATGCTACTCACAGTGGTTCGAGTTGTGATTTGGTGGTGATGCGTGACCACGCGTCATCAACTAGTAGTGTCCACTGAGACAAACATGGTCAGCGTCGATGTCGAGAGTCTATGCAACTATTTATTCTGGGAATTATTTACCGCTACAGCTAATCCCCCCCATAATGGGTTCATGAGGGCCCAAAGACATACCAGCCAAAGGATTAAACCTAATGCGTTAGACATTGGTAAACGTTTCTTCGATGGCTTGCGACGTTGTGCAGCTTCTGGACGTCAGTCTCTACGCTATGGTGTCTTTGCATAAAATGTTTGTACATAGTAAATCATTTCACCTTTCGTGTTCTTCTGTTTGTTTCCAGGCGGCCTGGAAGTTGAAAAGAAAAAAATAAAATTTAAATCTGTGCAGTTTGTGTACGAAAAAACTAATTGTTAGCTCAAGGCGTCTATAGAAAACAAAACGTGTTGAACACTGACAACAAATAATCAAACGCTTTTTTTGACACGAAAATGTATGAAATGCACACCGTAAATTAAAAAAATAATAATAATGGGTTTGTCGATTTTTGTTTATTATGTTTTTGTTATTATTTCTTTTAAGACAACAAAAAATTGTTATACGTACGTAGGTAGTGGGAATCGGGATGAAATTAGTAGACATAGTATCCGTTTAGGTGTTCTGGAAATCGTACATTTCTACCAGAACGCGTAGCTCTCGGCGTTATGGAGCTCTTCGATATTTCCACTTGCGTGTTAGTCGTTGCTTGAGGCGTAGTGACTTCGTTCATGTTAAGTTTCAAGGGTGTTGTAGTGAATTCGACACCAAAAGGTTTACCTTCTAGGTAGGCTGCTTTGAGGCGGTCAATGCTGACGTTATCCTCGTGGCCATTCTTGTTAATCGTATAGTACTTTGTTTTACGTTTAAGAACCTTGTATGGCCATTCGTAAGTTGCGTCGAGAGGTCGGCGTACAGCATCACGACGTACGAAAACGTGTGTACTATATTTAAAGGCAGGTTGGATAAAGGTGTCTGTCGACTGTTGTCGAGTTTGAACTGGCTTAACTGAACACATAGCATCTGTAAGCCGGTTCACGTAAGAATTCAGATCCAGATTTTTCGAGTAGGAAGCGGTTTCCACGAACTCATCTGGGAGTCGAAGAGTCGTTCCGTAGACTAATATCGTATGTCAGTAGAGAATGGGGAGATATAGTCTAGATGACGCGACCCTCGTGGAAAGTACTTATCTGAAGATAAACTTCATTGAAAACGTTAGTGGTTTATGGTCGATGAATATTGTAAATTTCCGGCCTTCGATGGAAGGTTGAAAATGTCGTACAGCACAGTACATGGCTAGTAGTTCACGTCTAAAAGAGCTGTATCTCGATTCAGTGTCGTTTAACCGTCTTGAGAAGAATGCTAAAGGTCGCCAAGCTTCACAAATCCACTTTTTGTAGAACTGCGCTAATGGCTGAGTCAGAAGCTTCTATCGCAATGCTGTCGAAAGCTTCAGTATTGTAGTGTTTTAGGATAGTTACATTGGCTATTGGCTCTTTAGTTGCAACGAAGGCTTTCTTTGATTCTGAATCCATTGTGACTACCTTTTTATTCCCACGAAGATGATCCGTTTGTGGTTTTACAATATATGCACAGTTGGGGATAAATCGTCTGTAGAAACTTACCAGCCCGTTGAAAGGTCGTAACTGCTTAGTAATTGTTGGTTCCGGATGCTCCAGAATTGCCGCCACCTTATGTTTTCGAGGCTATATACCATTAGCATCAATGGTATGCCCCAGGAAGTCTAACGAGGTTGTTCCGATTTGACATTTTTGTATATTAATAGTAATTCCGTATTGCTGCAGTCTTTCAAAAGCTGTCTAGATGTTAGATATGTGTTTCCTCGTCTGGGCTTGCTATCAAGCAGTCGTCGACATATGCATGGACATAGTCAAGACCGCGGAACACGTCGTTGATGAAACGCTGATATGTTTGTGCTGCACTTCTCAAACCGAAGGGCATTCGGAGGAATTCGATAAGACCGAATAAGGCTACAATAACCGTTTCGGGTATGTCATTCTCGGCCATCGGTATTTGATTGTACGCCTTTACTAGGTCAATTTTCGAAAATATTGTCATTTCCTTCAACGTGGCCGTTAGGTCGTGGATGTGTGGTAAAGGGTAACGATCAGGCGTAGTTTGTGCGTTAAGACGTCGGTAATCACCGGTAGGACGCCATTCATTGCTCTCTTTATTCGGGACCAAATGTAACGGAGACGAACATGGCCTACTGGATGGGGAGTTTATTCCCAGGTCAATCATATGATCGAATTCGTTTTTCGCGATCCTTAATTTTTCGGGTGCTAGTCGGCGTGATCTGGAGAATGCAAGTTTACCTGTAGTTGTGATGTGATGTGCAACATTGCTGGTTATACATGATAACTTCGACGTCGCCTTATTCAGATCCGGATACTTGTCAAGTATTGGCTGAAAATAAAAGTTATTTAAATGTTTAAAGCGAAGACGACATGGGCTTCAACCTTTGGCAGTAGTTACACGCATGTAGAGCTTTGTGTTACCGCCTACTAGCCTCTTTTTGCAAGGGTCCACAAGCAAGTTGTAGTGGCCTAATAAATCTATGCCTATGATAGGTATCTTCACATCGGTGATAGTGAAAATGCAGTGTATGGGTTTGCGCAAGCCCACATTCAAGAAGACATGTTTTTTCTATACCTGGCTATTTGTTTTCCGTCGGCTGCCTGTAGATTAAATGCGGCTTCATATTGGCAATCAGATGAAGTTGCAGGAGAAACGCTGACTTCTGCGCCAGTATCGACGAGGTAGCAAACATTCGTTATCACATCGGTGATGAATAACAGGCAGTTGTTTTCAGCAGCTACGGCTGCCGCCAACGCGTGACGGCGGGATATTTTGCCGATGCATCAACAGTGTTTTTGTGGCTATGGAAACTACAGGGGGTCTCTACACTTCTTTGAGTCCTTGCCATAGATGTTGAGGTACCAACATCAATGTGAATGTTTTCTTCGTCGAGGTCGAAATCAGTATCTTTTGCGTGATGAACTTCGTCGTCGAGGATTGCTTGGTCGACGTTGTTCCTGTAAATCAAGGAAACGAGAAAGAGTATTGCACAATTCGGTTATTTCGTTTTCGGTCTCGTGAGGTTTTTTCGTAACGGAACAAACCTCATTGTGGCGAGTTCTGGTGATCTCCAGAATTCGATCAGCAGATGAAGCTAGTTCATCTACTGGGTTGTTGTTAAATGTTACCAATACTGCTTGCACTTGTTGTGGCAGTTTTGATAGAAAGAGTTGACGGAAGAGACCTTCATCGAACGTGCACTGACCAATTACCTCTTTCATACGCAATAACATTTCCGTGGGTGAACCGCTAACAAGCTCAATGGTGTAAAACGACTCGTCAAGACGTTGTCTGTCGGACAAGTCTCCACGTTTGAGAATTGATCTTTTGAGCTGTTCGCACGGTTCTAGGCAGTCGGGACTGGAAAAAGAAGGGGTGATGTACCTGTTCAATTTACGAGGAAGTGACCTTACAACCGCCAGAAATCGAACGCGTGGTTCAGTCACAGATTGGTCTCGAAATTCCACTTTTGCGTAGCAAAACCAAGCTTCTATATTATCTGCCCAAAAAGGAATGAGCTAAAAGCTTGGAGGTGAGAGGGTTTTAATCCTAATTAGCTAAGGAGTCTGATCTGACATCATAAAAATAGTAATGTATGCAAATGCAAAGATACTGTGAAAAATATGCCGGAAAAAATAAAAACACCAATAATGCTCTGTTAAAAACTATATAAAGGAACGAACTTACAGTAAATGATCGTGTCCAGATCACGTCGCGCTCACCAATGAAGTGTACTCGGGTATATGACCAAGTTACGCTTGTCATACAACCAGAGCCCCTTCTATCGATTGGACTCACTCTTACGAATGAGAAGAAGTCAGAAGACACTGAAGGATGGAAGAGAAATTATATTTGATTGCAAACAGAGCTTCAATGGGATAGCAGCGTCTAGGCTGGCAAACAAGAGAGAGATGCTACTCACAGTGGTTCCAGTCGTGATCTGGTGGTGATGCGTGACCGCGCGTCATCAACTAGTAGTGTCCGCTAAAACAAACATAGTCAGCGTCGATGTCGAGAGCCTATGCAACTATGTATTTTGCGGATGATTTACCACTACAAGTGCACAATGACCAAGAACAGAAAATGATCACTTCTAATCATAAGTCATAAACATCTATATATGGATTTAATATTAATATAGCAGCAAGCAAATGTGAAATTGTAGGTTAAACGGTTACATGTAACTAAAAGTGCGTAGTATACGTCTTAATGAAACTACTATACAACGTCTAGCGTTTCAACAAGAATGAAATATTTGTACTGAGAAAAATCTTAGTCTGATAATTGCTGATACTTCATGCAAATGAAATATACAGACACTACTACTGCATGTCAATAAAATTTATGAATAAAGAGCTAAAATGGCTTTTGCTTAGATAAACTTTAATACTCTTTTCACACAATTCAACATTTATAATGCGTAGAACATATTCATCATCTCAATAACGCATATCTAGTTAGATATTTTGTGTCAAAACGTTCCTCCAGTTTATTCATCGTAGCAAAATGGCTTTGCTTTAAGTAGTATTTTACTTTATTCCTCTTCACCCTCGTAATGGAATGTGGTAGACTAATTATCTTTTTCAATAATTTTCTTGTTACCATTTTAGCTTATGTGAATTTTGTTTCGTTAGGCAATTTTTCCTTTTACTTAATCTGAATTTTGTAAATTATGTCAAATAGTTAATTTGAGTCTCTTATATTTTTAAGAATAGAAGACGTGATTTATCTGCGCTATCCTTTGATCAGCCGTGTTTGTCATATATATATATATATATATATATATATATTAGTGTCTCTAAGGTTAATGAAAAAGTAGAATGAAAAAATGTATGATTTCACTTAGGAATCAGTTAACTACTCGACTTAATGACCAAGGAATAAAAAACAAAGGACAATTTTGTAAAACATGTTGAATATTAAAGATGATTACTAACAATAAACTGGGATGACAACATGAATGATATAAAGATTAAGAGTAGAGTGCATTGCTTGAAATTAATCTGATGACCAGAGGGAAAGAAAGTACTTTTACGAACGTTCAATGATAGCAAAATTGAATTCGTATAATCGTATAGCTATGTCCTCTACTGTTTGCAGGATTCCACATTTAGAGGTAAGGGATAAATTCAATAAGATTCAATATAGCGTTCAGAATGCTGAATTTGTGTCAACTTGAAGACTTGTATCGACTAAATGGGCAACAGTAAAGATTCATATTATTCTGGTTTGTCCTCTGCTAAGCTACAAAGTATGATATTCTGAAATATGATTATAGATTTATTGCATCGAGTGCCTAATATAACTGGCTTCACACAAGAAATTAAAGTGATAAATTCCCGTTAAGGAGGAGGACACTGAAAGTCTGTTCTCATTTCGTGACATCAACATGGATTGGGTGTAGAAAGGAAGATACCTATCTGGTAGCATAAAATGTTTTTCTAAGATCATTATTTAACAGTCATTTAATAATATAGCTAATTATATCACTTTTAAATAAGAATTTTAAGAATACAGGCTTTTCGATATAGACGCTATTGTTAATTCAGATTTACTTGCAAGCATACGTTTTACTGGGAGCTTTGATAGATATCTAGTACTACTCAACAGCTCATACATAGTTTTAAGTGCCTCATCAACGGCGTCTTCCAAGCAAGTAGTTTTAGCTCTGTGAACGAGATATCTAACTAAATTTCTTTGACACTGTAATGTAATAAAACAGGAACAATCAATATATTGAGCCAACTAGACAGCTTTTTGATAGATCCCACTTTTAATGCTACTAAGACGTCTAGGAATGAAGAGTTCTCATTGTATTCTTTTTAAATTATAAAAATAACTTTTTTATGGGCATTGTAGAATTTATTTAATGCATTTTATAATTCATCTTTGTTTTATAGTACTACAAACGTATCATCCGACAACAGAAACGTAGCTTGTTTGTGATACATTTTAAATAATCACTATCTAGTTTAACTAAAAGTAACTCCACTAGAATTGGACACCGTTGTGACTTCATTACAACACAATAATACTGACTATAAAACTCTTTGTTTGACAAATATTCCACATTCAAAATGCATCACAGAATAATCTCTTTAAAAGAGAGAATAGAAATTTAAATTTCCATTTTTCCGCATACTAGTTCATTGCATGTGAAATCAACTATTTTATCTATGGAAACGTTCATCAATAATGATGATATGTTTAATGATATGATGAATTCTTTTTTCTCATTCAGATTCTTCATTCTGTCCATGAATTTAAAACTGTATTTTACATTGTGATATATGATTTCATTGTGAAGTGTTTTAAGGAGTCCCACCAGCCATTTTACTGTTACATGATAAAGTGAATTTAAATAATGCAAGAATGACAACATTTGCAGAATACTTTGAATTCAGTGCATTTCGCTGCATTCTCATCAGCTACATACATGCTATTGATTTTAAATAACTCAATTTATAAATACGTATTGATTTTATTAATTGAATTGTTTATCTGATCATCAATCTAATGCTACCAGGGTAATTGAAGATTAACTGCTGATTCCTTTTAAATTTAGCATGTTTAGAACGGACGAAGAGCCAAACTACTTTTATGTATTTTTTGTGAATTTGCTTTTGGAACGTTTAGTTGTTGTTAGCATTTTAGCAATCACTTGATCATAATGATTACGATATAACATTCAGATTCAGTGGTCTTTACAAAACAACATTCATTATCATCATCTATGTTATGCAAGATTTATTATATGATACCTGCATATGATTATTTATTTAATTTATCTCTGATAAGTTTGTACTGTTCACTTTAAAAAAGATTAGTGCATAGCAAGTTCGGAGTTTCTTTTCTATATTTTAATGAGTTATGTTTGATGTTTATCAAACCTGTGTAAGCACTTTTTAAGAATCGTTTAAGTTGTATTGTGACTGGTAGTCAAAATCCACCTAAAATGATGCTTGTAACCTATACCTATATAGAGGCTATCCGCTTAAGATACAGATCTAGCAGCAGAGACTGATCAGTTTCAGTTCATGAGAAATCGATGGGAAGATCCAAATACATCCTAATTATAATTAGGATAAGCTTGTATCTTCCTGTTGATTTGTTTAAGTTGGATTGTAACTGGTAAGTAGAATCCAGGTAGCGCTCTTCGTCCTATTTAGGATTCATCTGCTGAATGTACCTACTGACCAGTTTCAGTCCATTAGAAATCAACGGGAAGATACAAGCTTATTCTAATTACAACTAACTGAATACAGTAGCCTAGTGGTGAACGCGGTGGTGTTTGAAACCAAGCGGACTGATTTTGGATCTCAGTGTGGACATAAACATTGGGATGCAGGTACATTCAGCCGATGAGTCTTAAATAAGACGAAATGCGCGTCATGGATTCCAATTGTCAGTTACAATCCAACTTAAATATTACATCCTAATTATCTTTTTAAAAGAAGGTTGGTAATAAAGAAATTGTATAGTTTTGAGTTAATTACCATTTTGGTTTAACATTAAAAGAAACACGTTGAAACAAAAATTCAAGTTGATAGTTAGTTCAATATTTTTTCCACTTAACAGGCACAAATGAACTCGATATAATCACTGATGGCACATAAAGAAGTGTACTTCTAATCAAATATTTAATAATTAATTCTTGATTTAGGTTTGTATTTCCTAATTTAGCGTATTTTTTGATCATAGTCACGTGCTGTTATGAGCTCTGAGGCTAGAAGGAAGGGATTGATCAATGCTTCTCAGTTTTAACATTATTACATTCTTCGATTTGGGTGTCTCAGCATGAGTTTCTCTATAATATTTCAGTTTACGTTACAAATGCGATTTAAAATGTATTTTCAGTTATGTATTAGTATGAAAAATAAAGGTCAAGAACGAAACCTAAAAAAACTGGCTGAATTCGAAATATCAACCGTCAGGAGCCGACTCGGTGGTTCACTGGTAGAGTGTTCGCCGTGGAGCTAGAGGATTTCGAGTTCGACCCCCGATAGTGTCGTGGAGGAGCACTGCTGAAGATTTCCATACTTGGACGGAACAGCTGTCCAGTGCTTCCAGGTGGTCAATGGTAATCTGGTTCAGATAAATTCGTGATATCAGGATAAAAAAACAGTCTATGTATTTTGAATCAGATGAAGAGATCAGTTTCGTTGGTTTGATTAAAGTGATATTTTCGTCTAAATTTCATCTATGGCCTAATTAATAAAATGAACTCCTTAACAGTTCCTATATAAATTAGAAACCATTTGTTAACTTTTATTATTTTCTAAATTTTTCAATTTTGATCTCAGTGTACAATGATAATAATTTTAATGTTATTACAGAAATGCTTTCATTTATTACATACCAGTTGAATAAAGTTTGAAGCTTCTAATCAACAGTTACTTTAAACAGTGACTTTTACACTTAGCATCTAAGTTGTATAAACTTCATCTGTTACAATAAAAATTCATATTTGATTGTTTAGCTTTATGATATTAAAACTAACGAATTCTTTTAATGTAATTTATTACAGATATGATCATTTAAAGCAATTGAATGAGAAAAATCAGAACAAATGTTTATATTCGATGAAACGCATTCTGTTATAAGTATATCAACAACATCCAATAAACATTAACTACTTACAGGCTGAATAACCCTTCATTAATACTGTAATAAGATGTATTACTACGATACTTGTGGCAGTCGTTAATGCCCCTACCCCCCCCCTAACATATAAATGAGTTTACTTGGTTAAATAACTGGTATCTTACGGTTTGAATGTCGTAACATGATTGAATACAGAAATTGATATATTTTCTTTCTCCCTCCTCTCGCTGGTTTTGATTTCGTGGTTGTCGAATTAACGTTCATTTTAAATACAATTCTCTTATATTCATCGTTACTAACACACATTCATCCTATGAGTGTATGTGTTTATGAGTTAGTCTAATATATGGTGGCTTATAGACAGTTTGATATTTTATTATAACGTAACAAAGTTAGATCGTAATTCAACAGAAATGAGCAATAACGATTCATATTCCATCAAATTCTATAACGTATGTCCAACACATACTGTACAAATGACGTAGTAAAAGAATATAGTTTCTGTTAGTAGCTAACAATTTGGGCAATTAATGAACAATGAAATTATGAAAACATAAAAAAGTTCACTATAGAATCATTTTGATCTCGATTACAATTTTTCAATTAGACTCATAATTGCCATTATTATTAACGTAGATGTAATATAAATATTCTTGTTAGTAACTGGAAAATTAGCAAAATTACATAGATCTTTTCTGCAACACTTTATACTACGTCGATGATATTCTTCGGTGTCACTAATGGACATGTTTGAACACAGGATCTGATAATTCCAGTTTGTGTTCTATTTACCTGTTAAAAGGGAAAATAAACAATAGCTGATATACTACTTGTATATTCTTTGTCCTCTTCATGTTTGAACGATTTAACTGTAAATGTAGTGTAAGACTGTTGTCTATTGAGTATTAATGTACTTTCGCATATTTATTAATTAGTTTGTGATCAATACCGGGATATTATTTCTGGCGAGGGGGGTATCGACGAATTTAGTTAAACATATTTGTCTACCTTGTCCATATAAATAGTCTTCAGGTTTTCGTGTGTATTATCAAGTTGAAAATTCAACTGTATATGGTATTCGACTAGTGTAATATGAACCGTAATCTTTTACTAGTTGAAAACAAATCGCGATTTTTTTTATAAATAAAATCAACTGTTAACTGTTCCTAAAGATTCTACGTGAATTTACTAGTTACTTAACGAAATCCTGCAAAATCTTATGATACAGGATATGGACAGTTTAATTAACAGTTCATATGAATTATTTACTTGTTAAAGATCAACAAGACTGTACAATGTCACTTAAATTTTAGACTTTATTCTAAATATTTTTTTATAAGTCCCACTAAATGACAAACATTTATGACCATACTAATTGATGCAAATTCTGATACACTTGGTTTTATTTAGATAAATATTAAGTCATTGAAATTATGGCTTCAACTAAAATTTCTAGTAATATGATCAATAGCTGTCATTCATCAGTTTCTAGCATTCAACAGATTTTAATTAAAAGATTGGAAGTTTCTGAAAGGTTTTAAATAAATAGTTTTTACTGTAAAACTATCATCACTGATTCATTAAATAATATCAAACGGTTATTTGTTTTACTTAGTGATGAAACTTAAAAAAAAACTTCAGTAAGTTTTTAGTTAAGATCATAAGTTTATAACTTCTTTAAATGATCGGTTACTTACTTTTACTATCAACAATAATATTACTTTAAATCTACTAAGATGGTCACAT